>VUQJ01045620.1:25759-45193 GCA_015108635.1 Andinoacara biseriatus
TTTTTTTTTTTTTTTTATTTTTTTTTTTTTTTTTTTGTTTTTTTTTTTTTTTTTTTTTTTTTTTTTTTTTTTTTTTTTTTTTTTTTTTTTTTTTTTTTTATAAAAAAAAAAAAAAAAAAAAAAAAATAAATTTTTTTTTTTTTTTTTTTTTTTTTTTTTTTGTTATGCTCTGCTGTTATGAATGAATGAATGAATTAAACTTTATTGATCCCTTGGGGAAGGTCCCGCCCGGGAAATTAAGTTCCAGAACACTCATCAAGAGACAAGTGATCTGCGGCGCTGCAGCCTCGCTGAGAAGCGCTGCCGTTGTGGAGCAATGTTGCTGACTCTCCTCAAGATTAAAAAAAATAATAAGACCTCTTGGATTTCACCTCACCTTCTTGAACACCTCCCAGTCATAGTTTTCTTGGCCCACCATTACCGACTGTAGCTCCTCTGGCTGGAAAAACTCCACCACGTCCATGTTGCACACTTTGAAAAACCCTCTCTTGAACTCCCCAAACACTCTCTCCACTGATTTGTTGAAGACATACTTCACAAAGGCAGATACATATTCTTCCCTATTGAGGAAAAATATTAAAACACTCACTGATTTATACTCCTTGCCAGTGTAGTGGCAAATTGCAGCTATAAAGAGGGGGGCACAGTGTGGCTGCAGCTGCTAGATGGCAGCAAAGGCAGCATTTTCATCCAGCATAACAACAGATAATTGTGTGTTAGCTCAGTGCACACATAGAAATGATAGGAGGGTAAGAGGATATCATCTACAGCCTGACTCAAATGCAATGTATTATGTTATAGTTAAAAGCTCTGAGGCAGTTCAAATCAGTGCTGTTGTGAGTGCTGTGCAGATTGTTACAGTCACCTGTTCGAGCCTGTGACAAGCTTTCCTGGTTCATTCGGGTCGAGCTCAGCTGTCTCACCAGCCCAGGACGCCTATAACATACAATCATCCTGTTAGGTGAAACTAATTATTAAATAAAAATGGTGCTGATTTAGTAAACTTACAGTGA
Organism: Andinoacara biseriatus; assembly: GCA_015108635.1. NCBI lineage: Eukaryota > Metazoa > Chordata > Actinopteri > Cichliformes > Cichlidae > Andinoacara > Andinoacara biseriatus. The sequence goes on from VUQJ01045620.1 coordinate 26,773, forward strand.
AAGTAGTGTCCAGCGTTTGAACTACATCAGGGGTGTAGTCCTCCAAGATGATTCTCCAAGACCTAAAGACACAAAAGCTCATGTTTTAACTGAAACATGTCCCCTAAAAATGATTAAAATCAATACAAACAGATATACAACTTTTTATACTGTTATTAACACTATTTTCATTCAGGTAAATGCACAGGAAATATCTATGTAGACTTAAACAACAGCACTGGTAAAACAAGATTTTTAAAAAACTCCTTTATTCTTCATTTCCATGAGAAAGAAAGCACTTGTAACCAATTTCAAGTTTGACACCTGGGCTACACACTTCACCTATGAATTTATATATCTGTCTTACTCTGCCAGCACAGGATCAAACTCCTTCATGTCATCCACTGAGGGTTTGATGCTGAGCAGCTTCTTGTACAGAACTTGTGGGAAGGGCAGGTGGATAATGTTGTGGTTGTAGAGCGCCAGGCCACACAGAACGCCAAACAGGAAGTAAGTCTTCTCTTCAACTTTTGGCTGTTTAGTTGGTGAAAAAAGAAAAGAATTATGATATGGATAAACTCAAAACCCGCCCAGTTTTACATCTGAAATTGAGAATGTTTTTAGTTCATTTTTCTCCCATTTAAAGAGTGGTTTGTTCAGTGTTTAAAAGACTCACTCTCACCTTGGGAGGAAACCAGATGAGAGTCTGGCTCTCGTTGTATATGAACATTTTAGATTCAGGAGCTATCAGCTCGTCAAACACGTGCAGGAAAAAGTCCCTCATGTTGACATTTGTTTTCTTCCTGTCCTCCACAAACTCCACCTAGGATAGAAGAAAAACAATGCTGTTGGCAATACTGAAAAAAAATACACGGACTCAGATGATAAATGTCCATACTTCCTTTAATTACGGCGATGCCTGATTTTGTAACGAAATTGAAGTCTTTTTTATATTTTCTGGGCATTCATTTGAGCACTTACGTCCCCCTTCTACATAAAGATAAATATGCCATTAAGTTGCATTATAAAGTAAAGATTTAATTTCATATTTACCAAAAGCACCCTTTGGAAGGCACAGTGGTCGGCTGCACCGAGCTGTCTGAAGGTGTCCTCGACCAGGTGAGTTCGTCTCAGAGTTAGCTGGAAGACTGGAGCAGGGGGAGAGTCTGAGCCACCCACCAACAGCTCATCAGGCCGTACCAAAGCAGCGTTATGAGCAATCTGATGCATATTCTGCAAATGCAAAACCTTCAATTACAAAGAAATCTACTGAAAGATAAAAATCAGTTCCTATGTAATCACAGGAGGTAAATGTGTAAAAAGGATCAAATTTGAATGCACATTCTACCTTTATTGTGGCTGCATAGATGTTAAATATGGCCACCTTGTGATGCAGCGTGAAAAGGAATGGGTAGCGGCAGAAGATGGCAGGTGTGTCCACATCATCCTTTAAGACAATAAGTCATTTAGTAATTAATATCAGTAAAAAACAGTCAGATAGATACAGCTTCGATACAGAAACCATTCTGGACAAATTGGTTCTTTGAAGCTTGTTTTTACCTCCACTTTGGAAAATTGCCACCAAAGAATGATGTCTGTCTGTGGCAGCACAGCGCCAGTGATCTCCTCTACATAAAAGGTGCTCAGTGGGACTTTGTAGGACTTTCTAGCTTTGTTTGACTGGGAAAAAAAAACTTATTATAGAGAAAGCATTTCATGTTCGCTCACTTTGACCAGCCTTCTACCCCAGCAATGGGGTAATTAACATTAGGATTTTCAGGTATTAAAATTCATTATATTTTATAGACCAAAAGTTACAGTTGATCAATTAATTAAAAACAACAATTCATAATTTTACCCCAAATTTTAAAAAGTTATTAAACAAACTGAAGATAAAAGTAAAGCACACAGCACTGACTTTGTACAGAAGCTTGAGGGCTTGGAGCAAGAATCTGACTCCTGGGTTGTGCGTTTCTAAGAGGCCATTCTTTAGCATGAAGGCAAGAGCCTTTTTGAAGACCAGAATGTGCTTCATCAGTATTGAGACTGGTAGTGAAGACCACCACCTCCCTGCAGAACAAAAGAAAAAAAAAATTTGTAAAGTAATGCCTTACATTAAATTATTAAGTGTAACATTTGCCAGTACTGACAGTAAAATCAAAAATATATATCTCCCCAATCCCCAAGAAAGCCTTTGGAAAAGGATAAGTTTTCTAATTTTTTACTTAATATTTCCAGAGTCTTGTCAGACAGCTCCGCTAAAGTGATGGCCACAGGCAGAACTAAATTCATGACATTAGAGTCGTCTTGAAGGAGGGGACATGTCAGAAGAATCAAGAGGATCTCTGGAGATTTTAAGGCCCTTCTTGATAGGTAAAGCAAGTTACACAGAAGATCCAGGTCTACCTGCATGGAAAAGAGACATACTGTATGAGACCACATAGCAATGTTTTAAGTGAAGCCGTTATATCTCATTAAATTGTTTAAAGGCTGTTCGTAACTGATTGTTTGATCCACGGTTTTGCCATCAGCTGGTCAAAAGCTCTGCTAGCGGCCTCCAGGTCCACAGTCAAGGCGCTCGCTTCTAGTGGAATCCCACTGGCACCAAAGGTGGAGCATTTAAAAACAGAGATGAGCGGCAGCACCAATCCTTCAATTCTTAAAGCTTACATTTCTAGACTAACCCCAACCTAAGCAAAGCTGGCAGTAAAGGACTTACTTGGCTTTTGTGAAAATTGCAACAAGACTCGAACTTGTCAGAAACATTGATGAGATTTCTCTGTTGCAAAGACAAAGAAACATCAGACTAATAAACACAATGGTTAAGAAACATACATTTGATGTGACTGATATTAAAACAGCAGTCGCATAAATCTTAAGATTACAGAGTGATGATAAATTACCTTTTCGCCTCCGCGTTACCGTGCTCCATTGTCAGCCATTCCTGGAGTTTTGTTTCATCGAGGCGTCCAGTTATTTGTTTGCGGTCCGAGTTCTTCAAATAAAAGACTGAAGAAGTTAGAAGGCAGGTAGGCAAGTTGATTTTTTTATATATATCTGCGAGCAGTTAAAGCTGTGTTCGGTTACCTCTGCAGGTGAAGAGTAAGTGAAATTTGTATTCCATCCAGCAGCTATTTTCAGATCTGCTTAAACAAAAACGAACAAAAAAAAAAAATCAAGAAATTGAATTTAAATATCCCACAATTTATGAAGCACATGATCTTTCTTTCAATCAAATATTAATTGTACTGGCAAACTCTAACACCCACTGCTCCAGTGCTAGTGTGTACGTACCACTGGGCATAGCTGCTGCACCATCACTGGTCCATGGAAACTGAAGCAGAGTGGGAGTCAGACTGCCATCCTTGTATCCATTTCCAATTTGACCTTTGGCTCCACTGCCAAAAGCCCACAGCTGCCCAGAGGAGCCCAAAACCAGAGTGTGATGCCTGGGAGACCAAAAATAAAATGATTTTAACAGCAAACTTCATAAGAATAAGATTTTTTTCAAGTTTTTTTGGTTAGAGCTTCCCCAAGTTAATATAAATATGCTTTTATGATGGTGACAGCACTCAAAACTTATTATGCTTATATTAAAAATAGTTTTCACCTGCCACATGCAATCTGAGTAGCAGGACCATCCAGACCTGCTACCAGTTTGGGCTTCAGTTCATTAGAAGAGGTGCCGTGACCGAGCTGGCCTTTGCTTCCGTCTCCAAAGGTGTAAACCTCGCCATCCTACAAAGCACAGCACGAAAAAAACCATAGACTCTTTGTCTTTGTGAGAGGTAATAATAATAGTAATAATTGAATTTACGTGGGCAAACCGGTGAAGTTCATACCTTTGACAACACGACAGAGTGTGACTCCCCGCAGCTTATGAAGGAGACGTTCAGAGGTCTGAGAGCAGGTACCACACAGATGTTGAACCTGCCTGTTAAAATTACCAAGAAATGGAGAAAACTCAGAGTGCTTCATTTCAAAACGATGGAGCACACGTACACTGAGTTTATGAGTCGTTAACTTGTTGTACCGTTTTCATCCACCCTGTTGACCCCCAGCTGACCACATTTATTGGCCCCACAGCAGTACACCAGGTCTGCGAGGGTGAGGAAAAGGCTGTGGGTTCCTCCTGCTGCAATCTGGGTTACAGCTACTCCAGTCAATGCACAGATTATGACGGGTTTATACTGAACTGGCACCTCCTTCCCCAGGCCCAGCTGACCATGACTATTTAAACCCCATGAGAAGACATCTCCTCCTGGTGAGCGGTGAAAAGTGTTAGAAATAAATTCAACACCTTTGTGAAATGAGGGAAAACATGTGAAAGTAACATCTAACTTTTAAATAAAACATCAATTTAGTTCATCAATAATATTCCTAATTTATGACAGTATATATATATATATGTATATATATATGTATATATATATATATATATATATATGTATGTATGTATGTATGTATAAAATCTTTGGTTTCCTGTGATTACTTCTGTCATTTGCTCATGTAGTTTGGATGAGCAGTTCTCAGGAAAGCTGCAATCCACAATCTGTTCACTCTGCAAAGCTATGTTTTGAACTGGCACAGTCACATGCACACATGCACACACACACATGCACGCACGCACACATTCAGTGAGTCGATCCTTATAGCCATCCTCTTTTTTAAAATGGTAACTTTATGATTGCCTCCATGTGGCATGTTTAGGGGGCATCCATAAATTGTGTCCATAAAAAAAAAATAACCTGCTTACACTCTCTCTGAAGGGGCTCTGCACTAGTACTTACAAATGCCCCATCACAATTCATCAGAATCCAAGGTGACCTCTTAATGTCTCTTGTTTGAGCTGAACAACAATCTAAAAGCTTTTTCCCCCAAAGAAAATTTAAATTAGGTGCTTATAAAAAAAAATTATTTTTTTCTAGGTTGACTAATTAATTAATAGCCCAATCTTTGCATCGTTAGAGTGACGTTTTTTCACTCTGTGTATATTTATCGTAATTTTGGGTGTAGTGCATGTGCTTGTGTAAATGTGCACATGTGAGTGTTAGAGATAAAGGCAGGAAAGATAGCAGGAAGGTAACATTGACGTAACCCCCACTAGACAGTCTGAAAGGACACAGAAAAAGCAACTTGTTTGTCTTTCTGAATCCACTTTTTTTTTTTTTTTGGTTTGGTCAAACCCTCATAATCCACGGGCCATAATCTGTAGCTGTGCTGTAATCTGGGGAAAAGCTCTTCCCTCTCCCTGCAGCTCTAGCTGCACTTCATCCCTTCATCCTGCTCTCACACTCTAATTTTCCCTGTAATTTGCTAAAGAGCGCGTGCTGATTGGTAGTTCTGCTATTTCTGTTTACAGTGCAGCTGACATCATTTTCCTGCGTGCATGCGTGCATGTGCACACTTGTGTGTGTGTGTGTGTGTGTGTGTGTGCGTGCGCGCACGTTTTATGGAAGTGCTGGTTCCCCCATATCTATTTTGGATTAAAAATAAGAAGTATCCCTTCCCCCAGCTGATGAATCAATGAGTGCAGTTAACTGTGTCACCATCAGACTACCACAGAGCCACATGAACCCCCATATAGACCACAGCCTTATCAAGGAAAACACACGAGGTGCTTCCCCTTAAACTCACAACCAGAATTTATATCTAATCAAATGCAGCTGACTGAAGATGGGGTATTACGCTGCCCTCAAAAAGCCATTCTTTGGTTTTAAAAGCTGCTCTCAAAACAGGCTTTCATCTTCAAACTCACTTATGTCAGACCTAAACCAGTAACTAACTCACAAACTGAATCAGTGACTTGATTTGATAAATTAAATTTTGAATGAAAGGATTTTCCTGCCCTCACATGAACTGCTTGTTTCAGAGCTCTGCCATAATCTTTCTCTGATGGAGTCCTTGGACAAGGGTTCGTATTTTTATGATAATTTATTTTGTCGTAACATTGCAACTGAGCCCCAGGTTACCATGGTAATGCCTCGATGTGCCATTCTCAGAGACTGTCAGTCACTTGGCAGGGATTACAATGATAATACTATGATATTATTGTGAAACATCTCCCTCAATTTGTAACTGCAGCTCATTCATTTTTACTTTGAAAGCTTTCATTTTTAACTGAGAGCACACACAAACAAGTAGGACTGAAAAGCAGCCTCAAAATGTAACAGAGCAGATTCGCAAACCTCAGGAGAGGTGAAGCAAAGCGGTTTCTCAGGGGTTCTCATTACCAGAGATGTTCTGAAGTCCTGTTTCCATCACCTCTGACCTTGCCTGTCATCACGCATTTAGACTTTCGGGGTAACATGTAGCCTACAACAAATGCCAGCCCAGATTTCAGAACGCTGCACACATATGTTAAAAGTGACTCGATTCAGGGTCACAATATGCTAACAGCCTAAAAATGTATGAAATTATCACCAGAATATCTAAATGACAGATAGCAACCATGCTAGTGCAATAGGGCCATATTCAGAAATGGAGCATGCACTACAGTAAAGTGCAAAACTTAGAGGCACTTTAGGCCCACGCATCATGCTGTCACAAACTGGCTCGAGGTAGAGGTGGTGAGGGGTGCACACAAATTAAATGTACTAATTAAACTAACAAAAACACCAAATTATACTGATGGAAGATAGTGAACACTTGAACAAGTGTATATCTATCCATCCGTTTTCTGCACACATTACCAGCCTGTCACAGAACATACAGTCATGAGTTTTCACAGAACTCTATGCAGTCCTGTGGTAAGTATGCCCTTAATGTTCCATGGGGAGTGAGAGGCTAAGTAACAGCCAGGTGCTGCTAATCAAATATACTTAATATACTTGCATGTGCCAGGTCACGTTTGTAAATGAGAACTGGTTCGCAAATATTTTGCCTGGTAAAATAAAGGTTTTAAAAAAAAAGAAGAAGAAAAAAGTGTGAGCTCCTCTATATAAACAGACATTTGGCAGTTTGCTGATATGGAGCATTCAGGTGTGTGTTAACACAATATCACAGTCTTCCCAGGAGTAGACTTCCTGGCAAAGTGACCCCAAGGTCAGACCGTGCAATGCTCAGAGAAACTTTAAAAAAGCCAAGAGCTACACCGCAGCCTCTACAGGCTCTGGTTATCATGTTAAATATTAAAGTTCATGATAGTACAAGTTAATAAAAGACTGAACAAGTATGAAGTGTTACTTGTTTGGAAGGGTTACCGAGAGAAAGCCTCTTCTGTGTCAAAAAACATGGCAGCATGGCTTGGAGATGTTTGGCACAGCACCACATTTGGTGAAGACCAAACACAGCATAAACACCTTATCAACTGTCAAGCACAGGGGTGGAGGGGTGATGATTTGGGCTTATTTTGCAGCCACAGTACCTGGGCACCTTGAAGTCATTGAGTTGACTGTGAACTCCTCTGCATACCAAAGTATTCAAGGGTCAAATGTGAGGCCATCTGTCTGACAGCTAAAGCTTGGCTGCAACAGGTCAATGATACCAAGCACAGCGGTTAATCTACAACAGAATGGCTGAAAATGGAAGAAAAAAAAAGGTGCTGTTGTTGCAATGGTTAAAGTCCAGATCTCAACCTGACTGAACTGCTGTGATGGGGCCTTAAGATAGCTCTACATAAATAAGTGCTTGCAAACCTCAATGAACTGAAGCAATGTTGTAAAGAACTACTACTACTACATAGAAAATAATTATGTAATTGCTGCTACAAGTGGTTTGACAAGCTACCGAATCATGGAGTGTACTTAGCTTTTTCACAAGACTGCAAAGAGTCCGGTTAGAAACGTTCTTTTTCACATTACCGTAGACAGCAAGGCCCAAATGAGCTACTGACAAACTGACAACCCTATGTCGGTCAACTGTCCTCCAAGGTAGGCCTAGTATCCCTGTGAGAACTGCAACAGGAGCGCTCAGTAAACTCATTCCATAACTTGAGAACAACCCCGAATATATAACCAGAGTGTAAGCACTGCCTTTAGCAACCAAAACAATAACAGTATGGACAGAGACGCAAACATCATGGACTTTGTATAGATGGAGGGCACCTAGATGATCTAAAACCTGTGGTGAGCTTATAAAGATGCAGAGACAACCAACCTGCCAAGACTATAAAAAACTGGCCAAACCTGGGGTACCCGTGCGGTTTGAAAGGCAAAGGATCATCACATCACATACTGTTCAGTTTTAATATTCAGTGATCCCCTTCATGATTACTCCAGATTTGTAGTGACCATTCCATTTAGTTGGACAAGTGGACCCAAACCATCCCAGCAAAATGACCCCATCACCATACTGGAGCCACCAAGGGTCAAGGGTTCATGCTTCATCTTTAATTTGTTACCTATCTGTACATTTCTGTCTTTCATCAAGGCAGTAAAACCACTGAATGTGCTGTGACTACTGATAATTTCCAGTGCTGCTTATCCTGCAAATACTATAATTACTTAATGGCTTAATCATTTTGACGGTATAATAGTGAACAATCACAATTCCTACAGTCTAACTAACCATAGCTACTAATAACATGACGCCACTGAGATTACAGCTTTACCTTTCTTAGTCCACACCTTTTCACAAGGTTGGGATGAAGAAGCAGTGTTTTAATGTAATTACCACCTGTCGTTCTCGAGTAAACAAACTAATAAAATGAAATATTATCGCTACAGCGTTTCTCGCTGGCTCACGTGTTACAGGTGTTCACGTGATGAAATGGGAATATGAGATCTTATAAATTGCTATAAGCTGTGCCAAAAAAAGGAAAGAAAGAAAGAGAAAATGGTCAGTGTTCTCGGATCATCAATAAAGACCATTTCAGTGGATGGCTACAACATAAAAGAGATACAGTTACGATAAGGATGTTCTCATAACTCTAAGATAAAGAGCTTTACTTCAGCTGAGCCAGAGATAATAAAACTATTACCAAATGGTTTAGGACTATGCCTTGTGTGAACAGGCGCTAGTTTTAATGTCATCTCCGTTAAAGTGAGACTGAACGTCTCTTTTATCTGAAGTGATTCATTCAGACTCTAAAGAGTCCGAATAAACTTTTGATCGATCTGTAACAAGAAACTGAGATCATGTGAGTCTGGTGATTGCAGCTCGACTACACACTTAAAGACTGAGGTTGTATTCTAGAGTTTTCCAACAATGAGTCGACTATTTTCTGTGCAGCCACAGCCCGAACTCCAGCGTTGCCCCACAATGACTGAAAACCCATGAGTGCAGCACGCTGCTGCACTGGATGACATGTTACTTTATTACAATGAGCAAGCCCTCTGTAGCTTATTGGAGTCAGCGCCAAATACATCTCAGTTGTTCCTGAAAATGCAGACTGGAGCGCAAAACGTTTATTAATCTCAGCGAATATTCACCAACAGATGCGCCCTTTACTCTCATTTGAGTCATGTTAAGTGAAAACTGTCCAGCTGTTGGGGAATTGTAGAGGCTTCTAAAGAAATGAAACTAAGCATTTGTGACCAATTTTTAAAGATGTATATCTCCAGTGGGAAGAGAAACAAGCCATCAGACTTGTGGTTTTGTCACAAACACGTTTACCATGAATACGGATCTATTAACCAATAAACCAACAGGTCTAACTGCTCCCATATCTGTGTCAGATAGTGGTCTAACAGCTGTGAAACAGAAACCAAAAGTGTGATGTGAACCTCCATGTGCTGGTATTGTGGTTCTCTCTTCCTGTGTTATCTAACCTTATATGCTGCAGAAGCAGAAGCTAACCCACAAGCAGAGCAAAAAGTACAGGTGCATTACTGCGGCTGCCGCGATGGCTCCGCCCCGACTCGCTGATAAGAAAGTGTCAGGTACAGATGTACTTTTTTTATCCTTAAATAAATGTTCACTTTTTTGTTCTCTTTTTTTCAGGCATTCAGTATTGCAGCTATGTTCCATAAGCCAAAATGTTTGCATTTGCTACTATCATATAAATGCCAGAGACAATAAAGCCAATGTAGCAACATAGCTAACGTTATACCTCTAGTAGGCTAACATGGTCTCCCACTGCCACCACAGTGCTTTTAATTGACTTTTTTGTAAAATAGTTTATGTTTAACTACTTGGGATCCCATTGTGTAATTCCACTGGTACTGGTATTTCTAGCTGGGCTATTCGTGATATCCCTCATATGTGAAAATATTATTCAATATTCAACCCAAAGGTAAATAAAGATACTGCTGTTTCGAGTTGAGTTCCCAAAAAGAGAGTAACTTTGAGACGGTCTTGTGCTCGAAACAGAATCAGAAAAACTTTATTGTCCATTGCAAAGCAGAGAAAATTTGCCTTAAATTTGTCAGGATTCTCTTTTCCAGTGTTGCAAAAGTAATACATCAAGTCCAACAGAGTAGTACGTCGCTTCAAGTCATTAACCTAAGCTCATCTTTACAGTGGGTTTTCCTTCTGGGTACTCACCCCAGCCAGCACACATAGGTGGGCCCCATATGGGATAAGTAAGGGTACACATTATGGGCCCCATATGGGGCCCACCTATGTGTGCTGACTGGGACTCTTCCTCCAGTCTTAATCTATAAATTATGCAGCTTTTTGTGAAAGCAAAAGCTTTACAAAATTACAAAGTCCACTCCAAAGGGAGTTACTGTCTCCCCACAAAAACACCTCTTCTAAACTATATCTAACAACTTGTTAGCAGTCCAGCCATGTCTCCCATTGCTTATCTATGTCACTATGTAACACAGTGGCACAATGCTCGCCCGGCCGCCAGTCTGGCAGCCCTCAAACAGAGAATAAGCAGCTGCCTCACAGTCAGTCATTTCTATTTACTCACTAGAGCTGCTTCTGTTACCTCTAACTCTGAAATGTCAGCAAAGCACACCAAATGTTCTGCTGTTGGCTGAAGGAGCAAACACAAGAGAGTTTTCACTGAAGACCAATTACTCCAAAATGTTGACTAATGACTAGAAATCTAAAGGGAAGACAGTAAAGTGGGTCTCAGCCAGCAGTCAAATGAGTTTGTTGTATTATCATGCTGACCTTCATTTCATTAACATTCAAAGTGGACCTTTTTTTTTTTAAAAATAGTTGCACCACCTTTTTACCCGTTCACATGTCACATACATGAATGCCGACAAATGTCAGGAGAATCAGCTCTGGATATTTTCCAGAATTTCTCACGTGTAGCACACAGCAGGAAATGGTGTGATTTAGATGCTTTCTCACTACTGCAAACACCCCGTGCGGTTTAAGTGGGGAGACGCCTGGATAGACAATGCAGGAGGCGGGACAGGACACCAACTGTGAATTTATCTGAAAATTTACCTACACTGTTCTCACACTGGCACAGGGAGACATCACAAGGTGCTGCTAGGACAAACGACTGCTGTAATGTTCAAGCTCTCACTTCCACTTAAATTGGGTAAAGTATGGGAAAGTTCAGGGCTGTGGTGCATGTGTGCAAACAGCTGTTTGCAGAATGGGTTTTTTGGTGGTAAGGTGTATTTTTCTGGTGGACAGCTCCTTTAATCCAACACATCAATTTATGACATTTCAGCTGAGCGAACAACCACCACAGCAAACCTCCCCTTAACCCGCCACAGTGCTGCTCTTAACCTCATTAGCATACTATTAATAATACAAACGCAGCCAGGCACATGACTAACACCCGACGTGTCGAGTGTGTCTCTGCGTGTGCCTGCCTGTGACTGTGTGTTTGGGGTGTGTCAGAGTGTGTGTTTGGGAAAGCAACAATTCTCCAGCAGAGAAACCTGGCATCCTGTTTAATTATTCAAACATAAACCTGGATTTCACACACACACACACACACACACACACACACACACACACACACACACTCTCAGCCTCCTGGCAGTAGAAACTTTAAGTGGCACGATTCCAGCTTAAAGCAATTTATAAAGATATAAATGTAATACAGAGCTGAAGTGAGTTCAGGTTATTGGTATGGCCCTCCACAACAGTCCCAGTCTCTCATATAGCCCCTTGTTAAAATAAACTGCCCAGCCCTGATGTCAGATGCCGAACTCACATGTTCAACACAGTGAATGATCTTCCCGGTGCTGATCTCCAAAACATTAACACGAGATCCACACGTGCAAAATATGTACTTCTCATCTTTGCTGATCTGAAAAAAGAAATTGGAGAGTTTAGAGTTAAAGTCATGTTGGTAACTATCCTGCAGCCTGTTCAAACAGATGCAGTGTCTTGTGAGACTGCTTCGTTTATCAAGCGTCACTAAGTCAGGACATTATGGAAGCGACTCCACTGCCTATTTAATCTTGCAAGTCGTTTAACATTGTGCCAATAGATTATTAAAACCACTGTGCGCGCGCACACACACACACGAACACACACACACACACCAAAGCTGAGCACCCACCTGCACTTTCCCCCCTTTGTAAAACGGCTCGATCTTGCTGGAAACATCGTAACTGTGAAGGAATAACATAACCATAACAGTTAAGTCAACTACCTTAAACACTTTAGCCTAGCTCGTGTTAGCCAGCTACAAACTCTCCGATCTACACGTGAGGTGCGCAAAACTCACTTGGTTTTGAACTGAAGGTTGGTATTTGCCATCTTGCCTGCGAGAAATGCCGAAAACGAAGTATTGTAGCAAGTGCAGGCGGTGGAAACTACTTATTTCTCATTTCACACGTTGGCCGCAGTCAACACAGACTTCCATCCATCCCGCATGTTGATGGCAGAGTCGCACACGTTGCGCGTCATCTGAGCGCACAGTGCAGTGATTGGTCACATGAAAAATCCCTCTTCTGTTGTCAACAAATAATCGCATAAACGCTAAGCTTGTGGTTTGTGGGGATTTAAATGTTGGTAGTGAACTGTAATTAACGCAGGGAAGAAAATATATTCAGTGCTATGTGCTTATGGTTATAGTTTACTGAGATTTATTTTTAAACTGCAGTTCCTGAGCGTCACAACAATAGTAGCCGCTTCGTCTGTGTTTGACGTGAAGCATGAGTTTGGTGCTAGAACAACAGGGAAAGGACGCTCTCCCATTCTATTCTAATTTAGCCAACTGTTTCCATTTGTAGTGCGCGCTCACACAGAGAGACGCGCGGTCCCTCCTTCGTGTTTTGTCAGGAATGTTCACGTGCGTTGTATTGATAACGCGGGTGTGTGTTACTTGTGTGACATATGAGAGGATCGATATGGAGTGAACCACCCCCGGGTATGGAAACACGCTGAGAAAAGAAGTTTATCATGGTGAGTCGGGGCAGTTATTGTTCTTGTGTGTGTATTTTTTTTTTACATTTATTTATTTGTTTATTTATTAAAGTTTAATCCAGATTTATGGAATGATGCTTGGGGACAATCAAAAAGATATTTTTAGTAAATATAGCTTAAATCAGATCTATCATTTGCTTGCCATTTGAAGTGTATAGTACTACATAAGTATTGTGGTGTTTTTATTATATGGGCTACATTAACTAAGTAAAAATGTCAATGCTGATAATTTTAAATCTTTTTGTGGTTGTTTGATGTTTTGTGTGCTGAAAAAAAATTCTGGCAAAGAGACTGGACCTACTTTTTCTAATCATGTGATCAGTCATATGGCTTTCCAGAACAATTCTGTTTTGTTGACTCTTTTTTTGTATGTTGAGAACACTGTAGACTGGTTGTAGGCAGCATATTTTCAGTCTGTCCTCCTCAGCTATTCCTCAGATATAAGATACTCATGTTATACAATGTGACCACATCTAGGCAGACCCAGAAGTGTCAACACAGAGTGGGGGGTATGACTTGGAGCTGTTTGTGGATACTCCGGACTACGATCTGATCTGCACCATATGCCAAGGGGTCCTCAGATGTCCAGTAAGAGCTGCGTGCCACCACATTTTCTGCAAGAAATGCATCTTGCAGTGGCTAAAAAGGTATTGAATGTATTTGATCAGTGTCCCTGGACAAAGGTTTTACCTGCCTCTTTTATATGACCAGCTCTTATTCTATGACTCTTACTGTGACGCTATGACTCTTGTTTATCCTCTGCAGACAGGAGACCTGCCCCTGCTGCAGGAAGCCGGTGAACCCAAGCTTGATCTTTGTCATGTTCAAGCTGAGCAAATCTATTGGGCGCCTAAAGATCAAGGTAGGAAAGGGAAGTGTTGTTGAAACTGTACACATTTTTACACACAAAGATGTATCATTTTATGAGTCTCTTTAACATTTGCTGTTGTTCTCCATTTGGGTGTTTAAAGATTTGGCTCACACTGTCTGGCATTTTAATGTGCGAACTGCTACACACAGCATATTCATATTTTAGAATGTTACTTTGATCACATTAATAACACACCTATGAATGACTGTTTATGTTAAGTCATTTCCCATTTAATAAGGACACCATCAGGACAAATTTTCAGAGCACAAAATGACCAATTTGAGATGGAAGAAAGCAGAAAATAACAATTCAAGCTAAAACCACTCAATGTTTGGTATTTCTGCTTGATAAATGACTTAAATGATTAGTTTGTCCCTCAGAATTGTTATGTTTTTAGTCAGCTTTGACTTGGATTAGCTTCTCTCTCCATACCTACAGAGAAACATATTAATTTATGACACATATTTAGTTATTTTTCTAGCTATATGATTTCTTCTGTTTGTCTCACAGTGTAAGAACGAGATCCGTGGCTGTACAGAGACCTTCCCCCTCTCCGAGCAGTACTGCCACAGCATGAGCTGTTCATATGAGCTCATCCCCTGCCCCTACCAGGGCTGCAGGGTGCAGCTCCTCCGCAGGGACCTCGAGACCCATGCACATCACTGTGAGCACTGGCGGCAGCCCTGCCACATGGGCTGTGGGACGATACTTTCCCACCGCACCCAGGCTCAACACAACTGCTACAAGCAGCTGAGGCAGGAGTATGAAGCCAGGCAAAGGAACCACAGGGCCATTGCCACTACCTTACAGCGGAAGATGAGGAGAATGCAGAGCACTATGGCCCACATGAAAAGGCAGATAGGGCTTATCTGTGAGAGTCTGGAGGTGATGGATGATTTGCACGAGGTGGAAGAGGAGGACCTCGGAGAGAGTAGTGGCAGTGCCAGTGGGACACCAAGTAGCAGCAGCAGCTGCTGAGGGAGCAATTCAGTTGCTGCTGCTGGTTGGGCTACTGCTGTGTATATTTTCTGCATCTGTTTATTTCTTTGAAAGTGTGCATTTTTAACTATATATACAATGCTGTGAAAATGTATTTGCCCCATTCCTGATTATTTTTCTTTTTTTGCATATTTGCCACACTTACATATTTCAGATCATCAAACTAATTTTAATATTAGACAAAGATAACCCGAGTAAATACAAAAATACAGTTTTAAATTATGATTTCATTCATTAAGGAAAAAAATACTGTCCAAACCTATCTGGCCCTATGTGAAAAAGTACCTCACCCACCCTCCTGTTAAATTATGAATTAAGTGTGATTAACCACATTTTTCATGTGGCTAAAAACATCTTGATGATCTCCAAGACTTTTGGGAAAATATTCTGTAGGTTAATGAAAAAAAAGTTGAACTTTCTGGAAGGTTTGAGTCCCATTACATCTGGCATAAAACACATTTCATAAAAAAAACATCATGCCAACACTCAAACATGGTGGTGGTAGTGTGATGGTCTGGGGCTGCTGTGCTGTTTCAGGACCTGGATGACCTGCCGTAATTGATGGAATCATGAATTCTGCTCTCTACCAGGAAACCCATCAGTTCATGTCCTGAACCTCAGGCATACTTTGGTTATGCATCAAGTCCATCTATGAATGGCTCCAAAAAATAAAATAAAAACCAAAATGAAGGTTTTAAGTTCAGACTTAAATCCTATTGAAATGCTTTGGTAAGACCTTGAACAGGCCATTTAATGCTGGAAAACCCCTCCAATGTGGCTGAATTAAAACAATTCTGCAAAGAAGAGTGGGCCAAAACTCCTCCACAGCAATGTGAAAGACTCTGACAGTTATCACAGACAATTGATTGCAATTCTTGCTGCCAGTGGTGGCACAACCAATTATTGGTATAGGCAGACAGTTACTTTTTGACTCAGGGCCAGGGAGGTTTGGATAACTTTTTTTTAAATAAATGTAACCATGATTTTAAAACTGCATTTTGTATTTCCCCAAATTATGTTTGTCTGATATTAAAATTAGTTTAATGATCTGAAACATGTACATTTGACAAATATACAAAAATATGATGGTTTGTTGCTTTGTTGCCTTTTATTTTGATCTAGTTTGTAAATAAAGTTTTTGACTTTGCATTGTTATTATTACCTGTACTGGTCTTATTAAAAGAGAGAAATTGATGCAATACATCACTGACATCTCATAGATGATGTTAGGCCAGGTTTTGTTTTTTTATGTTTTACTACACAGTACATTACAATATTTTACTAAAAAATAGAATACAGGGCATTAAAGTAGTTGCACAGAATAAATACACAATTCTAAAATTTATCAGTAACAGATTAATTAAAAGAACACATAAAATATATTTCACCAGAGTGGGTAATTTGATTACAACTGTTTTTTTTTTAGGACTTTGTGTATATAAAATGTGCCTCGCTAGAGGCGGTGGTGAGCATGTTTTCTCGTAGAAGAAATCTCGCGATAACATTTTCACATATAACCCGGCGGAACTGCTCATAGGCCTTCTTCCTGTTTTATCGATCACGTAAGTGTGTTGTCGAGCCTTTATTCCTACTTTATATCTTTAATAATCTCACGCATCGTTCATCCAAACACATTAAAGCTGATTATAAAACCACATATGAAAATAGTAATTTTAAATCCTACAAGTATTTAAAAACAGATGTGGACATAGATGGAAATGTTTGTATCTTTGTAGTATGAATGTGGCGGCGATGCTCGTGTCATGTACGGCGGATTGTTTTTTTCTAATCTTTAATGTTTTGGCAGATAAGTAAAAAAATTTTGTTGTCTTCTTCTGTAGCAAATGGCGGACGACGCCGGTGGTAGAGGAGGTTTTCGCGGAGGTTTTGGCGCAGGTGGCCGCGGTCGGGGCCGCGGACGCGGCAGAGGCCGTGGTAGGGGCCGTGGTGCCCGGGGCGGCAAATCCGAGGACAAAGAGGTAGATTTTTGTGTGTTTATTCTAAAATTATTTTGTATTTCAAGTATTTCTGCGGTTGACCTGAGATTCTCTTTCATGTGTTAGTGGGTGCCAGTCACCAAACTGGGCCGCCTGGTTAAGGACATGAAGATCAAGTCCCTGGAGGAGATCTATCTGTACTCTCTGCCCATCAAGGTAAACGCCGTGCACATCCATAAACTACAAGAGATTTTCTTTTGCTAATGATACCTAAAGGTCTGTTACTTTCAAACAAGGATATTGGTGAACCTCACCAAATCAGCTCTCGGCTCAACACCATGTTGTGTTGTCAGCACCAGTTTGCAGGTCATTTTTAACCAGTACTACTACATATATCTAAAAGATCCTTGAGCCTGAGAGTTGCATTATGCTGGGAATAATGGAATATAGAATAATTGCAGAACAATCTGACGTGAACTTTAAAATATTAGAAGAAAATGTCCAGCTGCAGCTTTGTGTTGGAAAACTGCACAATTTCTATGGTGATAAAAACATTTTAATGCATACATTTTTTTTCTTTCTTTTCCCCCTCCTTTAGGAGTCTGAGATCATTGACTTCTTCCTGGGTTCTGGTCTTAAAGATGAGGTGCTGAAAATCATGCCTGTCCAGAAGCAGACGAGGGCTGGTCAGCGCACCAGGTTCAAGGTGAGCGTGTTTACCTCTGTAAAGGTTTTTCTCTTGTTAATCAGCATTGTCTAAACTGAACACTGTGTGCTTTTGTTTCTTGTCTACAGGCCTTTGTTGCCATTGGTGACTACAATGGTCACGTGGGCCTGGGGGTGAAGTGCTCCAAGGAGGTGGCCACAGCCATCCGTGGGGCCATCATCCTGGCCAAACTGTCCATCGTCCCTGTCAGAAGGGGTTACTGGGGTAACAAAATTGGCAAACCCCATACCGTGCCCTGCAAGGTGACCGGCCGCTGCGGGTCTGTCCTGGTGCGCCTCATTCCGGCACCCCGTGGTACTGGCATCGTGTCTGCCCCTGTGCCCAAGAAGCTGCTCATGATGGCTGGTATCGATGACTGCTACACCTCTGCCAGGGGCTGCACTGCCACCCTCGGCAACTTTGGTAAGATTCTTTGGTCACGATCTGTGTGCTTTTTTTGGGTTTCTCCTTGCTCTGCTCAGCTTCACCTCGGCAGTGGTGTCGTTGTCGTCAAAAGGAGAGAAAGAATTGAGTACTGCACGGGAGAAATACATTTTGGTTGTTTTCTGTTACCATTTTGCTACAGTACTCAACATTTTTTTTTCTTTAACATTTTTTTTTTTTTTTTTTTTTGTTTTTTTTTTTTTTTTTTTTTTTTTTTTTTTTTTTTTTTTTTTTTTAATTCATTCCTCAGCC
>VUQJ01045620.1:57506-70332 GCA_015108635.1 Andinoacara biseriatus
AAAATACACCAGTTCTAGTTATTATTATTAGTTATCAAAATGCTGAGCTTAGAAAACACATTTCTTCTCATACACTGAAATGCTTAAATGCATCTCACCCCACTTGCTGGGTCTCTGGTACACTGTGAGCCTCATCCTCTCCCTCTTTACCCAGCTTACACAGGTTCATCTTGGTCTCCAGGGTCATCTGAAGGCAGCCTGTGTACACCAACTCTAGCTGTAGCCACAGGCCTTGGGGATTAAGGTGTAGAGGAAAAAAAAAAAAAGGAAAGGCTTAAAGCTTACAGCAGCTGAATTCTTAATTAGTTCAAAACCCTGAGTTTGGTTTGGAGACTGAGCCAACATCCCTTCTTAATCCAGTTTGGCACAGTGTTGAGACAGGAGGGACATTAGACTGTCAGATCATAGCTTTGGCTTGTAATTGTTGGTTGAGGATAGCTCGGGCTAAGAGGATTGCTAATCGCTTCAGCGGGAGACAATGGAAAGCTTTTAGGGGAGGCATGACAAACCAAACTCTGTAATGAAACAAATGAGATCTTGGCCTCTATTCACAGCAGGAATGTGACCGAGAAGGAGATCGGAGCATGCAGTGTTAAGAAACCCTTGTGTCTGGCTACTCCTTTTGTGCAGTAGAATAAAAAAGTACTTGACAAATGAAGCATAAATACAACCATAGTCTACCTCTTGAGTCCAGTGTAGGTTTGGATGTGCTAAGGATATGAGGTAGGCAGGTGCCCATGTCCAGATCAGCCAGAGTGAGCTCGTTCATAAAGTACGGCAGCTATAATGAGACAAACAGAGGATTTTATTAGTCAGCCTGGTGTACTCATGTCAGTCACAGAAACCATAAAAACCAGTCTGCCAAAAGTAGAGAGTACTACAAGGGTGGCTAATTACCTTCAAGAAATGGGCGAGCAGGGGAAACTGCAGTGTGTGAATGTGCGTGTGTGTGTGAAAAAAAGAAGGTGTGGGTCATAGAGAAGTGCACAAAATGAGTAATGACATGCTGCAGGACCAGTGCTCCTCTAAGCACTCCCAGCCATCGCCCCGGGAGCCAGAGGGAGTGCATTATCAGCAGACTCTCTCTTGCTTGTGCGCACACACACACACACACACACACACACACACCTAAAGGAGAACTGCGGTGTTGATGCACCTAATGTCATGTATTTTGACCTTTGATCTGATAGTCAGGCTATAAACCTCTGTCCTACAGTTTATTTAGTTTCCATCTCTTAAAGAAGCCACATCATTAGTCACTGTGACACTGCTGATGCTGTGGTATCTGACTAAGCTTGAAAGATAAATTAAAATTCCAACAGCCTTGCGCCAACTGCTAACTTTTTGTGATCCATGAAAGACACAGAATGGGCAACAAAGGAAGACGCTGAACTCTCAGCCTGAACAGTTAGTGAATCCAGTGGATCTGTTTCCTAGGGAAGTACACCACAGCCGGGAAGCACTGCAACACTTCTGGTGGCATGTAGGGACTAAACACAAGATTTTTTTTGTTTTTCCTTTAGTTTGACAGAAAAACAAACCTAATCTATACACATGCTCATCCACCCTCACCTTGATCTTGCTGAGTTTCTTCTGGATTTTGTGTACCACCTGATCGGCCCAGTATTTCTCCCGGAGAAAGTCCCAGAAGATTCTTCCCACCAGACAGTTAATCCAGGTGGGCTGGCCCTCTGCAGAGCATTCTCCTGGCTCAGTATCTGCACCAGCCTCGGCTCCAACTTGACCTCCAGAGCCATGTTCTTCGGTCTGTATCTGTGGAGAATTAAAAAAATTTTTTTGGCACAAACATTTTTCAGCAGTGAAACGACCTAATAGGACCGAGAAACAAAAAACAGATTCCGACTGTCTTCTATAATGAACCCAGCTTTCATATCCTGATTCTGCACTAAGTACTCTAAACATCTGAATAGACTGTCCCTCTATGGGGTTCCAATCCCAAACCACCCATTAAAAGCTCAGGCTGGTATGTTCCAGTCAGAATGAGTTACTATTTATATTTTTCCAGCCAGGTGATATCTGATATTGCTGAATACTAAAATTTGGTCCAGTCAGCAGAGATGTATTTCGCTGACTCAGCATGCTGGACAAGCTCCATTTGAGCTTGAGCTGGTATTAATCAGCTCGCATCAGTTATCATGACACAAAGAAGATAAATAGAGCTGGAAAAACATTGTTTTTCTGTTTAAAATGGAAAGAGACTCTTTAAACTGAATGTGAGAAACAACAATGGAGAGTTTAAAGTTTACATCAGTTTGAGTGATGTGAGATTCTGGACCTAACGCTGAATAAAAGTGTTGTTCACTGACCTTTGTGCAAGTCGTGGGGCTTCCCTTGTCACTGTGGCAGGGGCTGGGGGTGGGATTGCAACTTTCTGAGCCCATCAGCTGACTCATGTAGGTGCTGTAGTCCAATAGAGTTCTTGCTTTCATCGCTCCCGGGAAATCGGGCAGCTCCTCTGTGCTTTCTTTAACAGCTTCTCCACCACTTTGTGTTTCTGTGCAACACATTTGGGAGCAGAGAGTTGGTGAATCTATAGATAATGCCGAAAGAATTACAGAAAAAGTTAAATTTGGCACTGAGTAATTTCTGCTATATGCATTTTGAATGCAAAGACGTGGTATTTCCGGGTTACCTAAAGTATTACCAGCAGTGGAATTGCTCTTCATCCTCTTACCTATGTTTCCCTCATTGCTCACACTGCTCTGGGCTCCAGCCCTAGAGGCAGACAGGAAGTGCTGGAACCACTCCTCCTTCTCTCTCCCGGTGCGGCCAAACAGATAGAGGGTGACAGGAAACTGGTGGTCGGGGTCTGTGTACTTTTCTGCCCTTTCTTCTTCATTCTCCTGTCCTTCAACCAGGCTTTCCTCCCCTACCTCCCCCTCAGCTAGCGTGATGCAGATTGGGTACTTCCTGTTCCACACCCTCTTACGAGCCAAACCAGGAGGCACCAGAGACACCTGATGTAAAAATATAGAAAGAGCAATGACAAATGGAAAGGGTCCTTTTGGTTTTTTACTGTTCGATTCATTTCTGTTCATCTGCATTTATACAACATGCTCAAAAGAGATACTGGCAACACTGAAAGCCCTGCCATTCACAGTGTCTTAACTTTATTTTGTTACCATACAGGGAGCTACTTTAGCCTGCTTCGGTGGGCAAATGAGATAGTGGAGAGGTCAGGTGTATTCGCTTCAGTCATAACCCTTCTGGTCTTTCACCTCCGTGTTAGATGACAAAGTGGGTGCAGAGAGACGAGAGCAAAGGGTTCAGGTGAGAGGTCACCTTGATCATTTTTTTCATAGGTTTCCCTGTCAGAGGCAGGCCTGCTTTTTCACAAACTGACCTTACAGTTATCCAGCTGGTAAGCGCATGAACGCAGAAATGCGGCTTTGTGGGGTGTCTCATCGAAAGCTGCCCACCGGGGGATGTTGGCACGTGGGTAGTCTAGTCGCAGCCGGCTGCCCTCCAGTGTGACATAGACAGAGTGCGTGATGGAGGGGTGGAACGTCTCAGGGTCATAGTTGTGCATCTCATTCATCCAGCCCTGAAATTAAATAATAAAGGTGTTTAATCCAAAAGGACAGAATTCATGCAGAAAACTGGGGAGCCACAAATCACTTTACATTTCTTGGTAAAACTGAAGTATATTTATGGCTGTATTGAAGCTCCATTTAGGAACATTTAACTAAGAGTTAAATGTTAAATATGCCAACTGAGGCAAAGATTGTACTGAGGCAAATTAGATCCACAGTGAGTGGTGCAAACTGTGACAAACAGCTCAGCAGGAGGGGAAACACGAGCCATGGGACAATGCAACTCTCATTTAACACTGTGGATGAGTCTAGACTATTGTGAGCTGTTAGTAGCTCCTCTATCCTTACAAACTTTGCCTCTTTTTGATCTTTCTAAGTCTCATTGTTATATTCATAGTGACACAGAAGTGCTTTGAGGAAGCTATTATCTTTCATGCTGAATATTCCGAGCCCAGGGGCTGCTTTTAAAAGTGCCATTAATAGCACTATCTTTCTTCGATGCTATATAATGCCTGACATGCCTGCTGATGTTTGATAGTTTGATCTCTCATCCAACAAAACAAAGACTTGAGCATTTCCATGTAGCCAAATTAGCAACGGGAAAATAGAAAGGGAGCAGGTGCAGAGGCTATTTTGCATACAGAGCCAGACTGGAGCGCGTATAACCACAACAACTCCTTTAGGGCTGTACGTGAGTTAAATGCCAACACTGCCAATAGTAAAATGCAGATGTTTTGCAGGGATAAGAGCATCATCACAATCTTTAGTGTGTTAATGGTTAACAAAGCACAGCAAAGGCAAATGGAAAGTGCATTAAAGGAGATTAATTATTAGGATACCCCACCTCCCCCCCAGAAAACAGAAGTCCTCTTGGGCACCCGTCTTCTTGTTCTGTAACACTTACACTGTATAAAGATTTAGAGCCAACATCTGGATTAACGCATAAACTTGCAGTGTCAGCACAAAACTCTGTCTACTTCATATCAACATCTCTGCTTCTTTAAATTGTGATTTTTTTTAATTTTATTTTAACTAATTTATTACCTCTAGGTTTTGTAGATTTGCAAGATTTCCATCCAGTGGATTTAGGTTCATGGGACTGGCTCTGCTGTGGTTCCTTTTGGCAGCTGAGCGTTGCGGGGCAAACATGAACACCAATACCAAGCCCAGCATAAAGCCACATGCAACCCCTACAGAGAGACCCGTCACGTAGGGAGGAAGAGGCAATACAAAGAAACCATAAGCAAGAAGCCCCACGGGGAAGAGCCAGTGAAGAGGCAAAGATGAGCCCGGCACTGTTACTCGACACTGGGGGTAAGTTCTATGATGTGTCCCTCTGGAGCTGTTCTGGTGCTCCACCACCTGAATCACATTCCCGTAGGTGCAGATTTCCAAATGCTTATCTCTGCTGTGTGTGTGGCGTTCTGGGGAGGGGGAGGATTTTATTAATGAATCCTTTTGGAGTCGCCTGGCAGGAGTGTCACACACCACTTTGTGCTCTATGTCAGTCCTCCTCCGGCACCTGAGGCCTGCTTCGTCACTGATTCCATCTTTTCCACCAGTACTGTGGGAGGCTGGTGAGTCTCCTGCACCAGAAGTCCTCCCCTGCTTGGGGCTTCCAGAGCTTTCATCCCCCATAATCTTACTCAGCATGCTCAGTGGATCCTGCATGGCCTCTGAGAACTTCCTCCGCGTGTCCTCCAGCTCAGCGATGAGCGAACTGCCCCGTGGCTCTGTGGGAGACATGCTGCCTGTGGAGGGAGGTGAAACCCATGAGTCATTCTCATCCATTGCTCCTGTTTCAGGCCTGGACTCTGGGATCTTTGGATATGTAAGCTGCTTAAAAGGATGCAAATGTAGCTTAGAGTCAGACTTGGAAAGGTTGACCTCTGGTTCTACACGACGGGAGATCTCTGTGCTCAGAGACTTGACCAAACTAAGAAGAGGCTTGCCTCTTAGAGAGCTGCTCTCCCTTGGCTCCAGATCCGTGGAGGAAGATTTCACTAGGCTGGTGGTGACAAGCAAGTCTGCTGATGATGCTGACAAATCAGCTAAAGAGCCTGGGGAAGAGGGGGAGTGAGGCAGAAAGATGGGCTGGGAGCGCTGGCCTTGGCTGAGGTCCAAATTAATCCACAAATTGGGCTCAGGACAACTCTCCCCAGTTTGTTGTTTGTCTTTGGAAAAGGCCACAGAAGGACCCTCCTCATGGCGGTCAAGGCTGAAGATCAGCTTGCTCTCCTCCATGATGGCTGTTAAATGAGGAGCTAAGCTGAGGATCTGGTCAAACACATGGAGCTATAGTCCTCCAAGACATGAATGCATGGGAGACTGCGATTGCATGTTGACCTGGAAAATCCTTCTCAGGGTGGGTGTAGTCCATTATGTTGGACCCTGAAAAATATAGAAAAATATTGAACATTAAGACTCTGCTGCTCTGACCTTCCCTCTTCAAAACCTTTAAAAGTTTGTCTCCCCTTTCCTTTGTCCTCTCTGCCTCTATGTGTTTAACTACTCCTCTGTGGGCATAAAGGAAACTAGGATTCACTTTGTGCTGTCAGTTCACATAATATTTGAGTCTAGGATAGGAAGAGGGTGGACGAGTGGCTTGTTTCTGGAAAGGAGTTATTAGCACAAAGTGGCAGTTAATCCCAAATTAGATGCCGCATTCTACTCAATTAGCCACTAGATGGTTTGTGCCTATTTGAGACATTAGTCTCGCTTTAATGATGCTCTGAAATATTCCCAGAACAACAGCAGTCCTCTCCTACAGTTGTTTTTTCACCATCATCAGCTTTTTTTTCCAACCAGTATCAAATCTGCCTTGAAAGCACAGCAATAAAATACTTTCAGAAACCACAGCTTTAAATGCATGTGGCTCTATAACACCCTTTTTAATCAATCACAAACATGTATGATGTCAGGCAGACTGCACAGCCTAATTCACTGAGAGTCAGCACATTCAGTGACTTTAATCTTCTCTGTTAAAGAAGCTTTTATGACAGGAAGCTAAGTCACACAGGGCACAAAGTGCAATTAATGAAAGAGTCCGTTTCAGATGCATCAGTGCACCGTGATCAACTAAGAAATGTGCCAACCAACCAATTTTCAGAGATCAGTTACCATGTTGCTTTGGGTGCCACTAGATCTGTCTGTCTCTGCACACTGCTCATAAGGCGAGATATTAATTTTAGCATCAAGCTGCTGGGCCGTTTGTCAAATCTAATTAACCAAAAGTGCTGCTCTGTGAGTGCTTAAGCTGCTCCAGACAGTACTGCATTACCCTAATCAATTTGCACTTGGAAGTCAATTTGGATCAGTTCGTGCTGACAGGGGGTGGAAAACCTCTGCTGTTCAGTGGAATATGGAGTCAGCAGGGAATTGGCAGCTTTCCAGTCAGGACTGTGGATGCAATTTTGCACAAGAGTGAGACACTGTAACCCTCAGAGTACTGGAGACAAAGATTCGGGCAAGCCCAGACCCACTGTTCTTATTGGTTTGTGATTTGGGAGTGGAAAGTAGATGGAAGCAGATATTCCTCTTGAAAACTGAAGATTTCGAAGTAGCTAAAATTAGATACTAAACGCCAACATTTTTTCTGTTGCAGGAGAGAAATAATCAGCAGAAAAAAGAGCTGTGATCATGGTTCAAAGGAAATATGCTTAATACTCTCTTTTTATAACAGAGAGCAAAATGCAAAAAAACTGGGACAGCAATAAATAATTTTTTATCACCTTTGCTCCCTAACTAATATTGATATTTTCTGTCAACCAGCTAACAAAATAATTGACAACTAATAACTGAAAACGCCTTTTTGCATTAAGAAGCTATCAACAGCTGGCTGACTTTTCTGTATTGCACATGTATATTCATACTTCGTGCAGTGCTGCACATACACTCCAGACATGTTTGGTCAATTCGAACATCATCTTATATTCTCTGTAAATCTTAATCATATTTTTTTTTGACTATTCTACATGTCAAAGCACAATGTCTTGCCTTATTTGCACTACATGCAAACACCGGGGTGTCTCTCATGTGACTGAGATGACAATAAAGTTCGCTTCGACTTTGAAAGTGATATTAAATGTGGTCATTTGCTTATAAAGGTATATTCTTTCAATCAGGAGACAGTAACGTATGAATCAAAAAGGATTGATGCAGAGAGGGAAAAATGGTGGCACCAGCAGAGAATCCCACTTTTATCCCTGACGTCAGCACGGTTTTGAATTCTGCCAAAGTGTCATGTCTCTGCAGCTCTGTCCTCCTTTTGGCCTTTATATCCTGGATTAAGGGGGGAGGGAATCGGATGAAGAGGAGACAAAATAATATTTAAAATATAATATTTTATCACAAAGATTTAATTCATAAAAGAATTAGATTGGATTGTTGCCTGGGATCATTTAAGGACTTGCCCTGGCATCACACACGCACAGAGAGGCAGGACTTATTTCCATGCCATCCTTGTGCTTCTTAATCTTGCCTTCAAATGCCCATTTGACCACGGTGACTGACACATTTGGCACTGGGTTGTGTTTGTTTGGGTATCACATGGTAAGTATTAGCAGACGTTAACTAAAGCAAGTTATTAAGAGTATGTTATAGAGTTAAAAGTGGCTGATTATAGCACACACACCTCAAAATAAGTTTATTAATTTATTTACGGTCTTTAAAAACATTTTTTTTCGCCCGATAGAACAATTTCAAAAGACACCAAACTCTTCAGTGCATGATCAGTGTGAGTCTTTCTAGAGAAAATCCATCAACTCTAATTTTTTTGGTAGGCACCTATTCTAGTGCGCGGACAGATATATTTTTTTCTCTTAAAAAAAGCAACCCCCCCCCCAAAAAACAAAACAAAACAAAAAAAACAAACAAAAAAAATGCTTTTATTAAAGAAAAACAGTAATGCAGAAGTACTTACCCAAATCTGCCCTGTTTGGCCATCTGCCCCCTATGATATATCAGTGGCAGAGGTTGGGTGAAGTCCAGAGTAGTTATTATTATTTTATTTATTTATTGCAGAAATGTGCTTCAAGCGCAGGCTGCAGTGATCAGTCTGGATGTGCTGCAGAGTGCGTGCGCTGCACACGGGAGCGCACGCCACCCACCCAGCTGCCGCAGGAATCAAATACTCACTCAACTTCACTCACATCATCTTCGTTGCGAAAATCATCAAAACTCCCCAGAACAAACGATTCGCTTTTAAATGCGCACTTCAGCTTTGAGAGACTAACGCGCCAGCGGCGTTGCCACGGCTCGACATCGACATTTCCGTCCGCTTGCGCAGGCGTCAGGCTGACACAGATAAATGTGATTGTTGGTGTCCTGGCTGCAGACTGGACCAAACTGTAATCCGGATTAGATTTGAGAGGCCAACAGTTGGCGGAGTGACTCCTCCTCTCTGCTCTACCTTCAGCGTCAAAACAGAGCCTGAGCTCAACTCTCTCGCTCCCACGCCGCAGCCCTGCCGTACGCAGACTTATGTAATTGCACGCCCTTAAAAAATTCACGCAAGGATTACTGTTCAAAAGTGTGCGCGTTAAGCGCCAGAATGCGTTTATGCCTATCGAGCAAATATTGAGGCGCTTCTGACATGTGTGTGTGTGCAAATAGGATATTTTTCAGGACTCCCATGTAATGAAATGATTCTTAGTCTACTAATTACTTAATGGACCGCTCATCATTAACACTTCATTTTAAAAATCTCAATCACGATTCTCATCATCGGGATTGTGCTTGTGCTTGTGTGTGTGTGTGTGTGTGTGTGTGTGTGTGTGTGGAATTTGAAGGAATAAATTAAGAGAGAGAGAAAGTGTAGCTTTCCCTCTAGGATTAAACTGCTGCTCGTTTTAACTATGAGAGCAGCGGGGAGGTAATACTCTGATTTCCTCTGATCTGACATTTAACTGCTGCTGGTGTATTTGTGCTTGACAGTTTACTATTATTATTATTACTAGTGCTTCAGATGCCAGTTATTGCATGAACTTTAGAGACTGATTCGCTCCTGTGCGATAAACAAAGGGTTGATGCTAGTTTAATCTAGATTTTCGAGTATCCATTAATAATCATTAATCATAAGTAACTGCAGTCTGTAGTGAAGCATGGGGCCGCCTGCAAAGGCGCATAACAGTGTTGTAACATATGTATCAGTTTCTTTTACTCTCCAGGTTTACAATGAATAACTTTAGTGTGTGCTGCCGCCTGATGGACAAACAGAAGAACTCCTTACTGCCTTCATTTTAAGCAGCCTGAAATAGTTTTAGTGTAAAGCAGTTGTAGGATTTTCTTCAGAGAATTTTTTTTAATTCTACTGTTTTTCACAGAGCTAATGCCAGCCTTATAAACATATCTGACAGCTCAGAGTGCTGAGTTCATCCAGGGGAGGTTACACCTGACCTCAACAGTGTGCAGAAAACAAAATATTATTTGTCCTGAGATCCCAAGCTGTCCTCATACATGGGTGTAAATGAGCATATTGCTTGTTTTTCCTCTGATGTGAGGTATTTATTAAAGGCAGTATTATATTCTATAAGATGCAGACATGAACACATCCTAGTCATATTAGCTCTAGCAATTTGACAGACATTTCAATTTTGTATATCACTGATCTGAGAAAATAAGAAAAAGGAACAAAATGATCTTTATTGGTGGCCGAGAGCTGTATGAGTGCTTGCATGTGTCTTGTATTGTGGCTCCCCTGTGGCCTGTGAAGGGGACTCTAAATACAATGTGTCCAGAGAACTGTGTAACACCACCTTATACTGTATTGTTTTTGTTAGGCCATCAGTCACTCCCTCGCTCTCCCTCAGCATGTGTACTTGTGCTCTGAGCCTCTAATCTGCACTGCAGGTAATTAATGGCATGAACTGACAAATGAGTGCACTGCTAATAGATCCACTTCTGTGGGCACAGGACAGGACCCAAGGTTTCCCAGCAGAACATTGCCCAAAGCATCGCACTCTCTCTGCCAGATTGCCTTCTACTGCTGCCAGGTGTTCCCCAGCTAAGCAACGCACACACACACACACACACATCCGACCATCTATGTGATATAAAAGGAAATGTGTTTCATCAAACCAGGTGTCGTTCTTCCATTGCTCTGTGGTCCAGTTCTGATGCCCATTGTGGGCACTTTTGGTGAGTGACAGAGGTCAGTACGGTCTGCAGTTGTGCAACCCCGTATGCAACAAACCGTGATGACAGTGTATTCTGACACCCTTCTATCAGAACCAGCATGAGTCTTTACAGTAATTTGAGCTACAGTAGCTTGTCTGTTGGATCGGACCACCCAAGCTAGCCTTCATTCCTTCATTCCTCACAGTGAGCCTTGGCCGTCCATGACCTTGTCCCTGGCCCACCACTGCTCCTTCTTTGGACCACTTTGGATAGATACTGACCACTGCAGACTGGGAACACCCCACAGGAGCTACAGTATTGGAAGAGCTCCAATCCAGTCGTCTCGCCATCAGAATTTCACTCAAATCTATAGACCCTTTTACTCTTTGTAAACAATGATGACGTAGGTAGCGATGCGCACGCATTTTGGAGACATAAATATGGCAGAGTTCAACGGTGTTTCAATCTATGAGGAGGGAGTATTAACGAAAGATCGTGAAGACTACTGTAAAAGGGCTGTAAAAGGGTCGATAGGAAGGGGTGGATCCAGTTGCAGGATGCAAAACAGAACTTAACTCAAAATAACTTTATTGCTGGAGGTTCAAGGGTTACGAGGAACAGAGAAAGCTTAAATATACACATTAGGTAATAAGGGCAAATGGCAGGGAACCACCAGTGAAACAAATGAGACTAATAACACAGAGGAAGCAAAATTAAACACAAAACACAGGGAGCACGGAAGTGTCAAAATAAAACAGGAACTGACCAAACAAGATACAAAGGCAGACTTGACACCCCACGACAAATAACATACATACTGGGGAAACAGAGACACCACAACAGAAGGGAGGGACACTAAGGGAAACACAGGGAAACCTAAACTCTAAAGCTATGGGAAAGGGAACCTAAACTCCGCAAACAAGGAAACAACAGGAAGGGAATAAATGCAGAAATGGGCCAAGACACCAGGAGAAAACACACACAGGAACACAAACACGGGGAAGCCCAGAACAAAGGGAAACTAGAATAACATAAAAATAAATAATGACAGAAACCAACAAACAACAACAAACTGAGAATATAAACTGTAACAAAATCTGAGAAAACACAACCACAAAATACAACAAAAACAGAACTTCACTAAAAGAACTCAACACACTGAGCCACCGGCCCAGGACCATGACAAAAAGAGGGGAAGATCTGAGAAGGAGGGTTATCTAACCAATCTATGGCTTTCAAATGATCTATATGATTTTTATAAAGTGGCAGCCCTTTCTTGAATTTGCAAATTGAGATTAGGCGCAAACCTGTATCGCATGCCACAAAAATGGCAGGCATAAGGCCTCCCTCCTGTATGTGTGGTCTTGTGCCTCGTCATCTGCCCACTTTGGCGAAAACATTTACCGCAAACATCACAAGCGTACGGTTTTCCTCCTGTATGGCGCCTCATGTGCACTTTGAGTTCACAGCTTGTGGTACAGAGCTTGCCACACTGGCCACATTGATGCGGTCTCTCCCCTGAATGGCTCCTTTTATGAATCGTAAGGTTCTGGCTTTGATTGAACGATTTTCCACAGACGTCACAGTGATACGGTTTTTCCCCAGAATGGGTCGTCACGTGTACAGTGAGATGGTCTCTACAGGTAAAGGTTTTGCCGCATTCTTGACACACGAGCCCTTTCATGTCCGTGTGTGTTTCTTCGTGAGTTTGGAGATGTGGGATTGACTTGTATTATGTTTAGCTAAAATAAATAATGTTTAGCTGATACTCAATATGAACATATAATATGAATAAAATGTTGCTTTTTGCAGGAAGGGGTTTCAGGGTTCAGCATAGTGTCAGACACATACCAGCGGCAAGAGGCCTCACCAAGAGATAAGGGGGGATGGGGGTTTCAGCAGAGATGGTACTATGAGGGGCCCAAGTCCTGAAAAACAACTCCATATATAGGATGAGCCAGGTCGTAAAAAAGGGAGAACTGGAGGTATAAAATCAGGCCTGAACAATAGAAAGGCAGATTGCAGCAGGGCGGGGGACCAGAGCTGACCATAGAGTAGCGAGGGTAAGAAAATTATTCTTTCTGCAATCTCCAAACATGTTTGACTGATTTTGTGCCTTTGTTTGTTAAACTTTGTAATCAATAAACTGGTGTGTT
>VUQJ01045623.1:15075-25815 GCA_015108635.1 Andinoacara biseriatus
AGAGAGCAGCGCAGCAAGTTCTCCAGTTTACCAAAGTCAGAGAATGATTGTGGAGTCTTAATCGGTATGTTTACCTGCACATTGGAAACAAGGTGACTCAGAGACACACAAAGAAAATCAGATGAAGGCTTTGCACTGTAATATCACAATGACGGTAAACTCAGTCCAGACTCTATTTTATCCGGCCACATGTTTACAACAGTGATGTCTTTATTAAGCACTGTGGCAATTAAAATTTGGGTACAGCTAGTTTTTTTTTTTTTACTTTTAATTTTTAAAATAAAATGTTAAATGTCAAACAGCTGCTTTTTAAAAGTATTTCTTCCTCTAAAAGTTATCCTACTGGTCATGCACGTGTTTTACAAAAAAAACTTTAGTTATTTCTAGTGAAAACAGTGTTTCTTATAAACAGACAGAAAACCTTATTTAAACCAGGTACTGATGCACTTTTGAAATTTCAGAATATCCTCTTTTTAAGTGATTGGCTGCACTGAATGAAGCTCCTATCTTTTCACTGTGCTGCAGAGTTTTGGTCCATTGTTTTGTTTTTTTAATAAACAGTATTAAATTGTCACTGTGCACCTCTGTATGCTTTTATTAGCACTACTGTAACCATTTAATTGCAGGACATTTTCTGTCCCACCCATGAATTTCAAAATAATCCATGCACAACATATATATATATATATATATATATATATATATATATATATATATATATATATATATATTAAATTTGATTCATGAATCATTAGTGGAGGCATATTAGACATAACTATACATTTAGTGCCACAGCACCCATGGTTCGATTGTACCCGTTCTGCTATCTCCACAGTACGCTGCATAGCCGTCTGGTGAATGAGCACACCCAGCTGAAAGAGGACCTGGAGGCACTGAGACAGGACAACATCCAGCTGGTCAGGGAGCACAACCATGTGAAGCAGGCCTGTGAGGAGCTGAGGAGGCTACATGACGATGACCAGAGGGAAGTGGCTGATATGAAGATGCTACACCAGCAGGTGCCTGTGCAACTGGCAATTCAGTCACCATTCATGCTTATAAATGTGCAGACACAGGCAATATACAAAGACAAACATAAAGGTGTATGACGTCTCTACACTCATAGAAACCCCTTTCCATTTCTGGATGGCCACTGGCTTAAAATCAGTTTGAACTTGACATTTGAGATGGAAATTAATTTATTCTTCTCTCTGTGACCATTATGTCAATGGACAACATTGTTTAGACAAATGGGGTCAGACAAGCTCTGTACTCTCTGCCTCCATCCATCAAAACATTCTTTCAGATTAGAAAAATGACTTGACCTGAGTCTCTCACCGTTACTCAATCTGACATATTTACCCTCACTGCAGTCACAAGACCATATCATTAAATGTTTGCAATGCCTTATATAACCATGGAGAATGTCTAACAGGGCTATTTGATAGCAAGGATACATTCCCTATTGTCCCTAGAGCCCATTTCGTCATTCCAGAAACTGCTGTTCATCCTCAGTCAAATTAGGAATCAAATTAGTTTTAAGTGATGTCAGTCCAGAGAAGACGTAGTGTCATACTACATACCATTATATATATTTTTGTGTGTCCTGGTTAGTCCCTTCTAGTGCTTTGTTCATGATTTGCATTTAGTTCAATAGCAATTTAAAATAAAAAGGAAAGTTACATGTGCATAGGAGGATTTTTGTTAGAGATGGTCCAACAACCCAGCCTGGAACAAGTAATGGATTGTTACCTTTAGGTTTGACACTGTTTTATGCTTCTGCTAAATCAGTACAAACCCAATATTTATAAACATGAAGCCATATTAAGTTCGTTGGGGTTCATTGCATGTCATCATTGCTGCATTAACCTACTCAAAATATTTATTCAGCTGACTTGATGGCAAGTTATCTGTACTAATTGTGCATTTGAGTGTATTCATCTTTTAGGAATAGTTTCTAAGTTTCACTCTTGACTGAATTTTAATTGGTGAAAATGTGGTAACATTAATCACTGATCTCACTGCAATCTCTCGATCACTTTCTGGGCAGTTCCCACAGCCAGAAATGGCGGTAGAGCTTATCAATTCACGTCAAAGCATGTATCTGTTTTGCATGCCCCATCAGAAGCATACGGCACAGGAGTTTCATCTGGTTCACACTACAATTCAAATGACATTTCATCAGAGTTTAAATTAGCAGTTTGTCTAATCTCCACCATACATGTGGGGAGTGGAATAACTGTCAGTGTTCTGCAAGCCATTGCATACAGCACTAAATGATTTTAGGCCCTTCAGTTTACATTTGTATCAAACATCGCAACATCCTTCAGTCAGCATGGGATTACAGGAGACCAAAAGATGTGATGCAATTAGAACTAACCAGAATGTTAGATGTTAATTAGATTGAATTAAATATCAGCTCTTATCTTGGTATAATTTTACATAAACAAGCAGTCTCATTGTAGTCCTCTAATTAATTAAAGCTGGATTATGGCATTTACAGGCAATGAGAGAGGGCTCCTCTGATGTCCTTAACAAGCTCTATGACACAGCTGTGGACAAATTGGAGGCCATGAAGAGTGACTATGAGACTCTGAGGAAGCGCTACAATGAGAAGACGGCCAGTCATAATGTGGACTTGAGTCGTCTGGATGAGGCTGAGGAGGAGAACCACCGGCTGCAGAAGCAGCTGGATATGCTGCTGAAACAAAGAGATGCTGCCATCCACTATCAACAACAGTACTCCTCTTCAATAAGAAGGTAAAGCTTTAAATATCAGCTTCGTAAAACCACTACAAGCTGCATACAGAAACTGAGCAGCAGTTGCAGCAAATTATGCTACAAACTGCGCACTTCAGTATAGTGCCAAATTTAGATCTGCATAGTGTTTAAAATGTGCTTAATCCGAGGCAGATGAGGCTTTGCAGATGTCTTCTCACTTAGTTTTCTTTTATGATGCTCAGACTGCAAATTGGATCAGTCTGTTGTTATTTTAGTTATGATTTTAATATTTGTGTTTTTTAGCACAAGACACATTATTAATTTGCAAAGTGTAAACATTTCTTGGGGGGCATTGAATCCATTACATTTCTTCCCTGTCTGATGCAGGTTTGACAACACCCAGCAAGAACTGTTCAAGGCCACAGCCCATAATAAGGAGCTACAGCGAGAGATGGAACGGCTGCAGTCTGAGGTGACACGGCTCAAGACCCAGCAGCTCAAGGCAGCAAAGGACTGCGAGAACTACAAGGAAGAGCGTGACTCTGTGATCAGCGAATACCGCTTGATCATGAGCGAGAGGGACCAGGTGATCAAAGAGGTAGACAGGCTCCAGACGGGGCTGGAAATGGCAGAAGCGAAGCTAAAGAGCTCTTCTTCAGAGAGACGGGTAGCCAGTGAGGAGCTGGAGGCTTTCCGGCAGGTAAAAGCTGGAACGAGGGATCGTTTGTAAGAACTGAAAAAGGTTAATTATTTCACGGAACAGATTAGAAAACATTTGAGGGATAACTGTTGTGATTGGGGACATTTTGAATTATACATGTGCTATAAATAAATTAATTACTTCAGATTTACAGGACTGTTTTTTAATTTAAGTAATCTGTCTCAGATTACTGTCTCATGTATCTTCTGTAGTTAAGGTGCTGTAATCATTCTTTTGGGCAACACTCAATGGTTTAGGATGGCCAAAAATTAATCATGTGTTATCACTGCTATTAAAACCGTGCAGTTCAGGAAGTGAAATTTACAAGATAATGTGTTTTCAACTTGTCAGTGAATTTGAGAAAGTCCCCCAAATAGGTTTAAAATACCATTTTAAGAGGAACAAAATATTTTGTAATCTTTAGCTCTTCATCTAATAGGAAGTTTGTCTCGTAACAGATCTTTGTTCTGAGATAAGAATTTATTCCTCCCCAAAGAGGAAATTCTAGGGTCACAGCTATATAAAAAAACAGGCCGATGTAATAGGAAGTATACATTTTTATATTTCAAATTTCCCAAATTTTCATCAAATCAAATTAAAAGATTGACACAGAAGTAGAGAAAGTTGTGTTTAATTTATTTCTATCACTACTAATGTTTTTTTTCTGATTAAGGAGCTGGCTTCAGCACTGGTGGACAGGGACCGAGCAATCTGTGAAAAGAATGAGCTGCTGGAGAAATACTGCCACGAGGTTAAGGACAAAGCTGAGGCTAAAAAGGAGCTGAACCAGGCCTGCAAGGACATTGAGACGGTGCGTGAGGAAAGGGATGTGGCTCGGAAGGAGAGGACAGAGGCCATCATCCAGAGGGACCAGCTGTTGCAAGAGTATTACCAGGCCAGACAGGTAGCCAGACAGACGGATGATTTATCATCACAAATGGAGGGGCTGGTTTATTTCTGACAGTAATCCCTTCATCTCATCTCACATAGTAGTAGTAAATGTCTTTTTTTTCATCAACTGGGTGGTTTCTACATATTGATTTCTGTTGAGAAATGTGTGCATCACCCATCATTTTGTTTGCAGTGTCATTTTAATTACAATAAAAGTCAGGGATACCTACATTAGGAAATTACCAATAGTTACAGTGACGAGCCTCATCCTCACTTTGAAGAATACCAGAAATCTGCACTGCATCAGAAATGGACTGAGTCAAACAGGGTTTAATGGAATTAATTCAGCAGCGGAACTAATTCGTGCTCTCAGGACACCTGCTAGGTATGTGACAAAAAAGATTTAAACTCAAGTGGAACCACTGTAAAGCTCTTGAAAAGACCTTTTTTCAATGACACCAAGATCAACTTCATAGGATCAAAATTTAAAAGAAGTTTTCACATTTTAAGTTATGCAAAAAGTGCAGCTTCTTCAGCCATTAATTACATTGCCAAATCACAACAGTCACCTTGAGGTGATTTGGCACTAAATAAATAAAATGGAACTGAATTGAACTGGTAAAACAATAGATGCTGGAAATGGCCCAATTTGTATGATTCGCTGTGCTTGCTGTAAGTTTTATTCCAATATATAATAGTTTCAGTTAAAACATGACTGGTTGAAAATACAAGGCGAGGAACAATAAACAGAATGGTGTTCTGATTGGTCACGTGACCCCATATTGATTCACCACCGGCTGCCCCACGATGAATGTCCAGCAGACTCTGAGAATTACACTGTTTTAAGTATCTGGATTATATTAAGAGAGAGAGATTTCTCACAGCAGCCATTTTGACTGGATGTGGTAGAGGTAAACACAGGTGACCCTAATCACATTGAGGCTTCACCTCAATAGATCACAAGCTTCTTTACATCTGTGTGTTTGGGTCATGTTATGTCAAAATGGCTTCTGTGAAAAAGGTATTTATATGAATGAGCTTTGAAGGCTTAGCACATGCCAAAATTATATAAAGCTGATTTTTTAAAAGCATGAATTGGGTCAGGATAGCAAAGTTACTGTACAGAGTGGGTGAAAGGGGGAAAAATTCATCTTTATGCCACAAATTTAAAGGAATTTGTGGCATGCAGTCAAACAGCATATTAGACTAAAAGCACCTAGCTGTGTACATTCTTTATACACTTCTGCAGTGAAATTTATCACCTGTCAATTTTATCCACTCCTCCAGGAGCAAGATTCTGCCACTATGAACATGGAACGAGCCAACAAGGAGATTGAGATGCTGAGGAAGCAATATGAAGCCATCTCTCAGGAGCTGAAGGAGGCCTTGCAGGAAGCCGAGGTAGCCAAGTGTCGGCGGGACTGGGCCTTTCAGGAGAGGGACAAGATCGTAGCAGAAAGGGAGAGCATTCGGTAAGGAATTGGTTGAAAAAAGTAGACCATATCATTACAAATACACTGTAGTGTATGTTTTCTGTGACATCTAATGACAATGTGTGCATCTGTCAGTACACTGTGTGACAACCTGAGACGAGAGAGGGACCGAGCTGTGAGTGATCTGGCAGATGCTCTGAGGAATCTGGATGACATGAGAAAGCAGAAGAATGATGCTACGCGGGAACTCAAAGAATTAAAGTGCGTTATTCCTCCAAAACGTTTTTTTTTTTGACAACCAAATCCTGTTCTATTTTAGATGTTTAACTGGAGTATTATTTATCTAATTATATTTTGAGTTGAAAGCGCCCCTCTTGTTTATGGATCTTCTGTGCCACCCAGTGGAGGAATTATGTTACTAAGTAAGCAAAATTCTGATTGCTCCAAAAGTGACTGTACTTATTGAAGAGCTACACATTTCATGTTTCCTGCAGAGAAAAGTTGGAAGATGAGCTGGAAAAGGAAGCAAGATATCGTCAGCTAATGGCTCACAGTTCCCATGATTCCGCCATAGACACGGACTCGATGGAGTGGGAGACAGAGGTTGTAGAATTTGAGAAGCACAGAGTAAGACCTACTTTATAGTTATTTTGTTTGTGAATTGTCTTTAGAGAGCTGCACTAAATGAGTGAACTAATTTGGAATCAAAAAGTCACAATATTCCTCAGGATTTTTCATTTTTGCAGGACATGGATTTGAAAGCACTTGGGTTTGATGTTGCTGAAGGAGTAAATGATCCATATTTACCAGGAGACTGTGGTATATTTGTAACTAAGGTGGATAAAGGAAGCATTGCTGAAGGAAGATTAAGGTAAATGTGCCTTTTCATCTCAGTTTATATAAATGTTTTGATTGTATCATTTGACACCTGAGTTTTGGTTCTGATAAACTTTTTTTTGGACAATAGAAACAAATTTTTGACATTTTCTACTTATAACAGTTACTATGCAACACTACACATGGTTTTGGAAATTCAGATTTTTGATCCTCGTCACTCGTCTCTTTGATTAATCATATATCTGTCCTCTTTCTGTTCAGGGTAAATGACTGGTTGCTTAAAATAAATGATGTGGATCTGACCAATAAAGATAGGAAGCAGGTGATCAAAGCTGTGCTGAGTGGAGATGGTGTGATCAATATGGTAGTTCGTAGAAGAAAGTCGCTAGGAGGACGGATTATCACTCCTATTCAGATAAACCTAGTTGGACACAAAGGTGAGCTTCAATTTCTAATTAATAAACTTCACTATTTAAATCACTGTCTTGATAAGCTAGTACTGACATTAAGGCACAAAACACTGACATATATTCATGTTTAATTATCTGTACATGTGATGGAAATTTAATTTTCCATTTGTCTTACCTCGCAGACAGTGGAATAGGTTTGGAAAGTGGAGTTTTTGTTGCCACTTTGGCTGCTGGCAGCCCAGCTGCTAAAGACTGCAGTCTCACTGTTGGGGACAGACTGTTAGCTGTGAGTATGACCACTGAAACATTTTTATTTGTATTATAAGAGCCTTTAATATCAAGAGATGGCTGTAAAGCACAGACTCTGATCTCTAGTGCCCTCTACTGACTGCAGGCAAGTTTTTTTTTTTCCTCAAAGGCAAGGAACAAGTTGCAGCCATGTCCTAAACCTACATTTTGAAGAACAAACTTTCTACTTGTCTTTACAATATAGTCTTGTGATAAGTTTCACTGCACATTTCCTGTAGTATGTGTTTCATAAACTTAAACTAACATGAAATATAATGCAGTCAGTTACACTATGATGGAGATGGTATGAATCCAATGAGGATGACCTCTATAATGAAGTAAACTCTGTCATTGGATGAAATTTACTTGGGGAACCAGAATATCAGTTGTAGCACAAAAGTGCTCATAGAACAAAGTTACACAGTACTAACATGGTTTTCCAATTATAAGTCAACTACTATAAAATGCATCTATGTATTTTCAGTACCATGTAGTCTTTAATCAAGTAACACATTCAGAAACTCATCCTTTTGACTCCAACCATAAATGTCACACCTGGCCACACAATTGGCACCAATTAGTGGGCTGCTTTGACATCACCTCAATAACTCTGCTGAATTTGGGTTTAATCTTATCTCGCTAAACTCCTGAATTGTCATGAAGGGCATTAAATAGGATATCGCTCTGTCCAAAAAAAATGTACTGTAATAGCTTGCACCATTTTCAGATATCTGTCATCCATAAAAATAAAGTGCTTGCATAATCCTAATCAAGAAATTAGTTTTTAGGGGAAGTGGCCACCATTTTGGTACCCTAAATGAAATTCAGCTATCATGTATTCTTAATTAATTTCATATTGCAAGACAATATTAGGAAGTACCCACCTCAGACAATCTAAATTCTTACTACACCTGGTGAATTTTTATGATTCTCATGCTCATGTTATTTCAAGATGAGGTTTCATGATTTCAAAGCGAGAAAGTTGTCATTTTTGGGACTTTGTTTTCTTGCGCACAGATCAATGGGATTGCACTTGATGACAAGTCGCTCTCTGAGTGTGAGTCTCTGTTGAGGAACTGCCGAAATTCTCTGAGTCTCTCCCTCATCAAGGTAAATGTCTCTGTAACCCAAACATACATCACACACTGCTGTTAGTTTTAAAAATCTCCCAATAATTTAGTAGCCTTTGTGCTAGTTGTAAGGTGTTTATCTCATGCAAATGTTCAGTGGGTTAATAGCTGAGATACATTTTCTTCTTTGAAAAGTCTGGTTAAAACCTTAAATGTGACCAGTAACTTTAACTTTTTTTTAAAATGATATCTCAAAATATTGGTTAAAGTTTTGTACAACATGGTGGATCACCGAGAATATTTTTGACTGCTTTAAAAAAAATAAGTGTTTATCAACCTTTTTTCCTGGACAGTTCCTTCCACAAAGCTGTTCTGGACAGAGTTTATATGAAACTTTGAGAGACTTTGAAAAGACCCCTCGACTCCAGCCCTGTGAGGTCCACACAAGAAACTGCAGAAACTCTAAGCACAATTGCGCCACACAAACTGACATGTGCAGCTGTAACTTTGGCATCAGAGGGGAGGAAGCATGTAAGGATACAGGTGGCTCACTGAATGGCAGCAGCACTCATTCCCACTACAAACCGTTTTCCAATGGGTCCTCGCACTCTCGTTCCTTTTCCAACTCCCACAGTCCTTCGGAACCCCAACCAGAATTCTGCTTCAGGAGGCAGGACCTCCACCATCGCCCCTTCACCCTCACCCCTGTTCTCTCAGACTGCAGTGCTGCTGTGGAACAAGTTCAGAGCTCACCAGTGAAGCTCAGTGGAGGCACGTGGCCTAAAGTCATAGTGGGAGCTTCTGTTTCAGAGTGCACCCAATTGACCCTCTATAAAAAGCCCAGACAGAGGAACTCAATCTTTGACATGAATGCTTTCAGGAGGCCTGATGCAGACCCAAAACTGGACTACATGTCTCTGTCCCACTTGCCACAGAGCTCGGTGTCTGAATCTGCTCAGACACCCCCCACCCCACCCGCCAGGAGCGACTCATTTAGGTTTAAACATCGGCAACAGAACAGCTCTGCGTCAGACTCCACCATCACCACTGGCACACCACCAGCCTCTCCTGCCCAAGCTACTAGCCCACAAGACAGGGGAGAGGTGGGGAACCAATGCTATTACACTGATGCTCCTCCAGGAGAGGCCAAGGTCACCTCCAAGAAACCTGCTGAGGAGGATGAGGAGAATCCATACAGGACCAAAGCACAGGAAAAGAAGAGGTACCGGCCAAAATCAGCACCAGCACTACGGCGAAATGTGACTCCATTACACATTCCTGTTCCAATTCAGGTAACAGTATTTAAAGAAAATATGGTATGGTTTAATTCAGGAAAAAAACTGCATTAAGTCGTCAGAACTTACTAGCTGTTTGATTGCAGGTCCAGAGTTTCTCTAATGATGATCACTCCCCAGAGCCAGTGGACTTGTTACGGTTCTCTCCTATGCGAAGTAACCGGTACAGCATGCAATACGCACCCCCAAGCTACAGTAATGTCACAGCACGTAAGTCATTGGAAAAATTATTGTGTTCAGTTTATTTTATTTTATTTATTTATTTTTTAAATAGCCAGGAGTTTTCGAGAATGAGTTTATCTGAAATCTTGCACTATTTTTCATCTCCAGACCCAGCAAAGCGAAGTTTTG
Organism: Andinoacara biseriatus; assembly: GCA_015108635.1. Lineage (NCBI taxonomy): Eukaryota > Metazoa > Chordata > Actinopteri > Cichliformes > Cichlidae > Andinoacara > Andinoacara biseriatus. The sequence continues at coordinate 25,072 of VUQJ01045623.1, forward strand.
CCCCTTGTCCTGCTGCGACGGCTGTCATGAGGAACCAAGTCTACACGGCCTGGAGCCATGAGGTCCAGAACAACAACCCTCCACCAGCTTCCTGCTCAGACAATCGCCCTCATACACACACAAGGTGTTCTGTCAATCTTTTCAATATATCTTAATAATATTTGCAAACTGAACATTTGACTTGCTACTATATGCAGACATTTAATAGGAATAGGTCATTGGCCTCATTGGCGAAATGTGTTCCTCAGATGCTCTTTAAGTTTACAAATTTTCCTGTTGTGACATCTCAAAATATCTTGTTATAAAGGCTCATTTATGTAGACTGTCTCTTTTGAAGAAAAATAGATTAATAAACAATTTTGCTGCTGTTTTCTGTTTTAATGTGGTTTTATTCTACATACCCCTGGTTTGTGGTGCATTAGTTATACAAAAGGCCAATTGATTGGAAAGTATTCATTACTTCTAGCATTATTGTTTCTTCATTGTAACCACAGACTTGCTAAATCCTGAATGGTGTATTTATAGCAGCAAAACAACTGTGTGTATCCTGCCCCAGTTCTCATTGACAGATGGCATGTAACAAATTCTGTCTTGCCCTGGGTTGAATAATTGTCCGCCAGGGGACTTACTTTTTTTTTAAACCCCCCCCCCCCCCCCCCCCCCCCCCCCCCCTTCCCCCCCCCCCCCCCCCCCCCCCCCCCCCCCCCCCCCCTTCCCCCCCCCCCTTTTTTTTTTTTTTTTAAA
>VUQJ01045623.1:55734-66958 GCA_015108635.1 Andinoacara biseriatus
TTCTTTTTTTGTTTTTTTATTTTTTTTTTTTTTTTTTTGTTTTTTTTTTTTTTTTTTTTTTTTTTTTAATTATTCTTATTTTTATTGTTCTTATTGTTTCTCAAGACTGTATGATGATTTTCCTGTGAGTGTTCAGCATTTCAAGTACTGCAAGTGCGGAGTGATGAAATGAGATGATATGAGTGGGAGCATTGTGCCAAAGCTTGCCGCAGTGCTTGGGGCTCGATCCCACTTTCAACTACCCCCTTAAATGTGGTGCGGCATCTCCAGTTGGCTCAGCGTGTGGAGGTTGTTAATCTTGAATGCCGAGTGCTACATTCAACTATTATAATGGGATGTGGTATATTAATAATCCACGTAGTTCATATTTGTGGGGCAAAAAATAAGCCACCGATCATGTTGAAAGGCTAAGAATGATTTCAGAACACTTTATGTCAAGTCTTTTGGTTAAAATTCACTCAAAATGAGTCATGTTTATATGTAAATGTTCCTACTATTGATAGATTAGGCATTTAAACACTAATAAAAATATTATCTGTTGATTTGAATCGATGTGTGTATCTGTTGGGTGGGAACCTCCAAGAAGAAATAGAATGGCTGCTTGAGGCTTGCTCCAAAGGCTAGTCATTCCCATAGACTCTCTGTTAAGATACACAATACAGCCTTGAAAATAACATGTTTACATGCCTATTTTCACTATTTTTACAAGTCCCCTATTTAAAATTTCTTAAGATGTAAAGTTATGCATTATTTGGGGCATGTCCAACAACCAACATTACAGTCATCAAAATAGGACTTAACAAACCAATGGGTGATGTCACACTGGCTTCATACTTCTTTTATATACAGTCTGTTAGTTTTTCTAAGGTGATGATTAATACTATGAATAAAATCAAATATTTTTTTGCTCCCAACTTGGGGAAAAAAAGGGCACATTTTATTCATCTTCCTCCAAATGTTCTGAAACTCAAATTGTCTCTACAGGAGCCTGAGTGCAGAGACTTGTGGTGGTGTATGTTGACAGCAACATATTGCTAAAATCATTTCCACGGCCTGTTCTGCGTTTCCTTGTTTTTCACTTTCAAACACCAACGCTTCCCTCAATTTGCCTGTGTGTGTGGTTGTGTGTGTGTGCGTGCGCGTGTGCAGCTCAAGTGCTCTGTCTCAATGATGGCTTGACACAACTGTTTAGCAAGTGCTCGTCTGTAACCATGGCAACTGCAGCTTACCTAAACAGGGCAGATGTGTGTTTTCTATTTCAGCCTTTTCAGGGAGCGCACTAAAGCCTATTTCCAGGCCTTCAGAGAGGAGTTTTACTGGGGAGTAAAGGCGAGAAATAGCTTAAATGAAAGCAAAAGTGTGTGTTTGTTTTATAAATACTATATTTTATGCACCTCATGTCTATGTTTCTCGAGGTGCTATTCCCAACAGTTTTTTACTTGCAGTCTTCAGTGATAGAAGCCAACAACGAGTGAATCAGCCAGTTTTAAACTTGTACCTCTCCAAAAAAAAAAATCAATTAGTGGTGGTGGATATGAATCCAAATGAACAATCAAGTGTGCTTCTTCTAATTAATGTTAGTAATTAAACTTGACTGCATGATTAAGTGTAAATGTGGTTGAAGTTGAAGAGAATAAAATGAGACAATTGAGAAATGGATTATGCAAAAAAAAAAAAGAGGAGGCTCAGCTGCAGGATGCCTGCAGCATTTTGCAATTTTAATTTAAGCTTCTGAATCTCAGTTTAGCAGATTGATATATACTGCATGAAGATTCAGATACTTATGCCATATAGCTCTATTCAGCAATGCAAAAGGGACAAAAGAAGAAATAAAAGACAAACAAGCAACCACAAAAAATCAAAAAGAAGGACACAAAAATACAAATCAAAAACAATTGATTGTCGAATCACATTTGATACGCTTAAGGCAAAAATAAACACATAAATCATACATTCCTGTTGAAGGTTTCTGTTCAGTTAGCGCTACAGTACAAACACAGGGCACATGGCACAAAGGTTGCAAAGCTAGTTAATGTTTAAAGTACATGAAAAGACACTTGGTCTTCTGACTGACTGAGCTCGAGGCTCATGTTTTTCCTCACTTCCTGTAATTGGGCATTGCAAATAGGGAGTCTTGACCTCAGCATCAGCAGCATGACTCCTTTTAGCTAAATGCAACACATTACACAGAGCGGACGTGATCACAGTAGACCGAACTGAATGTTTACCTCTCACTGTGAATGTTGAGTGACAGACAGGTGCAAGCTGCCCTGTGGACGCCCAGTGTTTATTTGCCCAATTCAGCAGATTGTAAATGATCGAACCTGCCTTTAGGGCTGTTTGATTAGCAGGGAGGACATTTCCTGATGACCTTTTAGCCGCTAAAGTTTTATCTGCAGGAGATGAACACTCTGATCTGTAAGCACTCAAATAAAACAGGAAAGGCAAGCGCTCGTGTTTGATTTCATATTCCAGGTCGGCATCATGCTATATGTAAAGACACGGGATTCCCTCAGATTGGGGACACAGAAGGATCCCATCTGTCGGTTTACATGTTATTGCATTTTCCTTCCCCCCATCCACTTTTGCATCACACAAGACCACCCTCCCTATTCACTGCAAATGTCATCACATTGCTGTTTGTAAACCCCAGAACAAACACGCAGGTGGCTGTCGTACCTGTGTCAAAAAAAAAAAAAAAGACTCAGCAGGTCATAGATCTATTTCCTGTTTTGATTTCCCTTGAGAATACAATTGTCAAGAAAGTTAAAATGGAAAGTATGTGCCTAGGCTTAAGTTTGTGTATTCTGAAGGAAAATGTGATTTTCCTTAAATGATAGGACCCTGCTGAGTGACATTTAGCCCATGTGTGCTTGCCTCTAGAAGTCCACAGGGGGGCTTGGATGTCGTAAAGCTATTATTCTAGCCAGAGAGAGGCCTTCTATTATTGGAAGCACCAGAGATGCCCTTTGGTGCATTTATGTTTTCAGTTTTTGCCCTTTAACCCCAGTCACAGGTTGAACAGTCATGGGTGGTGAAGTTAGACTTGGATGAATTCGGTGATTGTGGCACTGCTAGTAAACACCAAGCTGCAGGTTCTTACATAGAGTATCTACATGTCTCTGCTAGGCAACGCCATATGTTGCCACAGTGTCAATAAGCTGAGCTGCCAAGAAATGCCAACATTTAGCATGTGAGTGCTGCTGCACTTCTTGCATGGTTATAAAAAAGAAAGCACACACAAACCAAACTCATGCAGTTTAAAACCCATCATTGCAAATGATGTTTGAGCTCCACCTTGTTTTTCATTTTATTGAGCATGTCTGTATCCTGTTGACACAGGGTGGAGCTTGGCGAGCTAAGAGGTGAGCAGGACGTCAGGAGACTGATGGGGGTATTAGCTAAATCAAGTGTGCTGGCATAGAGTGTATATAAAAGATTTCCATGTTTAAAAATTGTAGCCAGTGTGGAAATGCCTTAAACCTGCCAGAGTTCCTCAGTCACATCCATCACTCTCAGATATCTGAGTTGTAGCTGGCAAGCAGAAGTCTATAATGGGCAATCTTAACCCTAAAGGTGTTAGCTTCAGCTAGGTCACTTCTAATTTTACCATCACCAGCTGTCAGACAAAAAGTTCTCACAATTTAGAGTCGTCTAGGTTTCCTGGGGTCAGTGTGTGTGGTAAGTCCTATTGGGTGACAGGGCGAAAGAGTTATTTTCTGGCTCGACCACCGTCGCCTAGATTTGATATCACCTAGTAGCCGCCGCAGGGGGAGAAGGCAGCACCGAACGAAATTATAGGTGGGCCAGAAGGGCATTTTCATCAGGCGGACACTTACCTCCTCCTCCTCTGAGAGGGTCGTGAGCAGCGGCAATTGAGCCGCTACATGGAAAAGCTTTTTGTCTGATGAGAATTAAAAAGGGGAAAGAGAGAGAGAGAGAGAGGAAGACTAAACACTTCTGTGGGGGACTTGCTCTTTTTCTCTCATTGCCAATTATGGTACTGCTCCAGCAGAAATGTTCGGCGTGCCTTTCAAAAGTCACGGGTGCACTTATCCTTTACATGACTGATAATTCATTGTTAGTGCTGCTTTATTGTTACACATTTTCCACAGTGTTCAGCTCAGCATGATAGGACTCAGCATTTACTCTTTGTGCCCTTTTCTTGACGTTTCCCAGCTGACTCTCGGCTTCAGGTTAGGATGCTGGTGTTGTTGCATGTAACAGATATACTTTCAACACGCCCATGGCCTTGTAGAAAAGGCAGGACGCTGTTTGCCACCTGTGGGCTCTGCTGCCAATGGGATCATGTGTGACTTTCACCGCACCCAGTATAACAGAGTGAACAACGTGGCAGCGTCACTCGGCTCTCTCCTGGTCTCTAAGCCTGCCGCTATTTTCGGGTGACAGCAGCTGCCAGGCCTGTTTTGTCAGAGCCCCACAGAAGGAAACAATGCCATGTGAGACTGAAGTTATTTTGCTTCATTTGTTGTTCCTAGTCAAAACCAAGAACATCCTGGAAAGTCATTACTGTCTATAAGCTGAAATAAAATCTGTCACTGCACTAATATCATTCATTCCAATAAAATTAAATGTTCTCGAGAATTTATGGACTATACTCACTGGACACCTACTTTGGTAAACCTTGCTAGGACTGGCTTGGAGCCCCTTTTGCTGTTACATTTGCCTTAATTCAACGTGGCAACAAACTGCTGGAAACATTCCTCAGAGATTTTGGTCCATATTGACATGATAGCATCACACAGTTATTGGCTGCACATCCATGATGCCAATCTCCCGTTCCGCCACATCCCAAAGGTGCTCTATTGGATTGAGATCTGGTGACTGTGGAGGCTATTTGAGTACAGAAAAGTCCAAACAGAAAAGAAACCAATTTGAGATGATTTGAGCTTTGTGAGCTTATGGGGTGCTATCCTGCTGGAAGCAGCCATCAGAAGATGGGTACACTGTGATCATAAAGGGATGGATATGGTCAGCAATACTCATTTTCCATCTTTTTCAGTCCACCACTCTATGTATAACCTAGAGATGTTTGTGTGGGAAAATCCCAGCAGATCAGCAGTTTTTGCAATACTGAAACCAGCCCATCCGGAACCAACGACCATTCCACGTTCACAATTCTTCCCCAGTCTGATGCTCGGTTTGAACTTAAGCAGTTCATCTTGACTATCTCTACATTCCTACATACATGCATGAATTCCTGCCATGTGATTGGCTGATTAGATATAATAAAAAACACTAATCATTTTATAAATACCATTTTTTATTAACTGCACCTTTCAGTGTTCTCACACAACAGAAACAAACCATTTGGATGCTGATAGTTCATTTTGTCAGACTGCCTATTTAAAAAAAAAAAAAAAAAATTTTTTTTTTTTTTTTTTTTTTTGCAAAAATCAAAAATGTCTTTGTCTTTTTTTTAAAATATGTATAGCACATCTCCCCCGGAAAGAACATCTCTACTAAGTCACCATTATCTCTGCAAATTTACTTCTGCTTTCAGACTCTGTTTTTTTTTTTCCCCCTACAAGATGAAATGTGACACGAGGCTGTAGGAATGAACAGTTTTAAACAGGCAGCTTTAACAAGATGTTTCACCAGGTGGTGCATCATCATTTAGGTTTCATCAAAGCAGACATACATTGTGACCACACAATATTTCAAGCCATTAAAATGATGGGATGAACAAGGAAATTCATTTATTTGTGGCCCAGTGTTCAAAGGCACACACATAGACATGCACACACCTTAACTGCAATATCCCAATTTTGGTTTCCAGAGACCTTTACTGCATCTCTTCTAAGATTCTGCCATTATGTTTTGTATATGCTGCACATTAAAACTGTATGCTTATAGCTCTGCTAAAACAGCCTTATTGGGAATGTCTGGCTGCACGTTTTTTAGTTCTGGGCTACTGGCAGCCGTTGCTGCACAGTCACTGCAGCCTGGCCTGTCTGCTCTGGTTTCATAAGCAGAGAGAGCAAATGACCTATATACTTCTCTGAGGGAGGGGAAGTCACCTTGTTGGTGGACCAGCAGGCAGGCTGGCTGGCACGCAGCGACAAGGCTTTAATGTGCGGCACTATTAAAAGGGTGACCACTGACTCGATATTAGAGGCATACTTTAGAGAGACCTCTCATATGCTCCTCGTGTTGCTCTTGGCTATAAAACTTTCCAGGACTGTTTTTCTTGGATTGAATTATCTTCTCCTTAATACAGCTTTGTGATGGTGTGAAAAGGCCAATGTATGGGGGAATATTCAGCATATAAACATGCTGGAAACACATCTTGATATGTATTGGATTTGCGCACACACACACACACACACTTGCACTCACATTAGCTGAAACCATGCGGCCCACTGCCAGAAAGATCAAGTCAGACAAACACCTCACCAGAGACTCCTCTAAGCGTCCTAACAAATTGAATGTGTGTGTAGATGGACAAGAGGGAATTAGATCAGTGGTCCTGATTGTATCTGAGTGTGCTGTTGCTGTACCCCTTTCCAGCTAGTCCCCTGGAGGAATTGTGTGTGCATGAGAGAACGAGACAGGGGAAGAGACAGAGAAAAGGGGAGGCAGAGAGAGAGAGAGCTTGGCAGCTGGTTTGATGGAGGATGTACGGAGAATGTTAACCAGACAATCACCTTGCATCTTATTGATTGAGATGGAAGAGAGGTAATTAGCACAGAAAAGAAGGGGAAGCTGAGGCCACTTTGAATGTTTTGATACAAGGTGTTCTCTCTTTGTACCCATCTACATGTTGTGTTCTTTATGTGTGTGTGTGCGTGAGCACGAAGGGAAATGTTTTGTCAAAGATTATCTTGTATATGTCCTGATTTATTTATTTTTTTGTCAAGACTTAACCATAAGTGCCAAAAACTTTCATGCACTAAGAATGTAAATGTTAACTGTTTCACTACACACAGCTGTTAACGTTAACACACAAGTGACAGCTGATACACTGCATTCCATACAAACGTAAAATGAATGAGTAGCATAGCCCAGCAATGTAGGCCCGTTCCAGTTTTACGCACACCATAACTCCATTTGTCACGGAAACATCTAAAACCTCATCAGACTTATTTTTGATGAGGGAAATTTAAGAATAAAAAATATTATGACTTCAATACATATATAAGATGGCACTGATATGAAACATGGCAGCTGATATGTCAGTGTTACTTCTGCTAATATTTGTCCATTGTATCATCATTGGATCTCTTGCACTCATAATCCACAGTTGCTTTGTGACAATAAATCAAAATTATGGAAATGTTTCTATTATAAATCTTATGTTGTCGATCCATTCATTTTTCTAACTGCTTATCCAGGCAGTGGGGGCTGGATTGGGTGGGTACCAGAAAAGATCTGGGTCTTGAACCCCGTCTTGTGAATCAACCCACATTTCAACCAATCTGTAGCAGAGGCATTGCCCAAGGCGGAAAATTCTAGTTGTAGTGTTTGCTTTACATGTAAGCATCCTATTACAAACATTTCCTCAAGCCTCACAGTGTCACAAGCCAGAAAATTGTACATATGGAAACTAATATTTGCAGAAAAAAGAATGAAACCTACAATGGGTTGATCAGTATACTTCTCAGAGTTGATACAGATTATTAGGAATAGACTGATATTGAGGACAAATAGATTTTTACCACCAAGCTTGGTGTTAAAATTAGGAACAACCCAAACTCCAACCCAAAACTTTGAAAAGCCTTAATTTGCAAACAGAGGAGACTGCATCAATGTAGCACATTTAAATTAAATTAAATTATTTATCAAGAAGTAGGAAAAAAACAATAATAAAAATAATGGGGAAATGCTGAATATGATAACTGGCCAACTGCAACGCCTAATGTCGACTGATGACATTGTCACAGTTTGTACTTGAGGTTCTGCAACAGAAAATGGCTGTTTAACCCCCCACTGTGTATTATTATGTTATCTTTCATTTGTTGATGTGTATTTCCTATATATTAATCATGATGTTTCATGATGCTGTTGTTAATGCTGGCTGTAAAAAAAGAAAGAAAGAAAGAAATCTTTATTCAACATTTACCCCCCCTCCCTTTTTTTTGAGACAGGGATGGAAACACCTGACAAACAGAAACATTACATACAAATAATTAGCTTTCTTCAGGTGCCTTGTTTTTAACTACAAACAACATGCACTTGTTTTGACCAGTGACGCTCCTCACCGTGACCCACATGGTCTCATTTGCAGGAATAAGTAAACTGCAAGTCTTAACTAATTCTCCCATTTAACATCGCATTAGTAAGAACATGCTGTACTGTTTATTCTGAGATTTAATGTGCCTGTAATGGCTGGAATCAGTCAGTGGTAAAAGAAGTAAATGATGCCAATGTAAACGCCTTGCATCAGCAGACTCGTCACTCGTATTGTCTTGCCTGTTTGTTGCGTCTCAGAGTAAATTCAACACATCATATTATTTATAGTACAGCACACATCAGTACTGATTCACACCTGTGATCCTTGACCCTAAACTGGATATATAGTTTTAACTATCACACAGTGATGGTTTTTATTCTACCATTGGTTTTTGATATCTACTGTCATGGTCCTGAGTATGTGACCCTGTATTTTCATTTCATTGGACCCCCAGTGTTTCTCAAGTTATTACGTTTTTTTTTTTTCAGTTTTGAAGTTGTATCTTCCAGTTTGGATGGATGGATGGAGTTTGTATGGTTTTCTTATAGTTTCTAATGGGTTTCCTTGTTTGCATCCGCAGGCTTTAGTTTTATTTTCTTGTTATAGTTTATTTATATTTAATTCCTGGTTTCCCTGTGTTTTCCATTTGCATCCTCCCTCATGGTAGCTTGTTTTTGTTCTAGTTTCCTGAGTCTACCAGTTAGTTAGCGCTTGTAGAAGCTCTCCTTGTTTCTGTATCTTTTGTGGGAAGTCAGTATAAAGCTGTATTTTTGAGTTCACATTTTTCCTTCACAATCCTGCAATTGGGTCCACTCTCTGCTTGCCTCATTGCCCATCATGACAGGATGCAACCAGACAATGGACCTCGCTGTCCTGTTGGAGGTGGAACTTAAGGGGGAGGTTGACCGTATTTCAGGATTTTTCAAGAATCATAGACTGCTGATCTTAATGCTTTATCTATTGGACTGTTGGCTATACAGGGGATTGTTTGCAAACACCCTTGTTTTACTTCAGACACCTACTATTCTGGACATTTTCTACTCCATTACTCACATGGACTTTCAGTTAAGCCTTTAATACCGAATCTGTTGTTGGCAACAGAACATACATTGAATGTCCTGCCATTCATGGACTTCTGTCAACAATTACCGTAATAACCCTATGTTGGGTGTGAAGCGCAATTTATCAGCTTTCAGAAACAGAATTTTTCCGACAGGACAAACGGTTGCATATATTTCAAAGTAGTTTGATCTGAAATCTCAGCGGTGATACATTCGTGTTAACCAGCTGTTCACGGCAAGTAAGGGCAGGTAACAGGTGAATCGGCAGCGATTCGGCAGCCAGTGTTGGAGGGTTAAGGAGACGTATGATCCAGACTCCCCATTCAACCCACACTACATCTGCGTCTACTCTGCCAGAGCTCCTGGAGACCTGCCATCAGAACCATCACCACCAGGTACTCTGTTGCCACAAATACAGCCCAGCACCCCAGCTCCTCCTCCACAGCCCATCGTCATCACCATACCCTCGAATAGGCAGCACTTCTCCAGCCTACCTCTTGGCAGCATTGTGGGCAAAGGATGGGGAGCCAGCTACTGTCACACCTCCCGTTCCCTCTTCCGGAAGGAGACGAGACTCCTGACATCAGTGCACCCCACCATTGCCAGAATGGGGTGCACACAGCTTCACTCCATTGGAATCCTTTGCCCAATTTCTCAGATATACAGTCTCTGCACCTGCACCTGGCCCATCTGAGGTATTCACTGCCTCAGCTCCTATGGCTCCCTCTTCCGGTAAGAAATGAGGGTCTCTGATTTGTCACTCCTCTCCCCATCCAGAGTCAGCGAGCCCATCAAGGGTTTTCACTGCTGAGGTACTTGAACGGACCTCAGGAATGAGTAAGATTTACTTTTGCTTTTGTGCCATCTGCGAACCTGAAGAGGCTGAGACAAAGACTGCTCTGTGTGGCACTATGCCACCTGAATCAAACACTGAGGTTTCTGTTGTGAAACCGGCCATCTCTGAGGCTATGTGTGCTTCCCCGCCAATGCAGTCAAAATCTGTGTTTAATATGGCTGAATGGACTACCTCAGAGACTGGTAATTTTGAGTTTTTCCCTCCACTTGCTCAGTCTGAAACTTTTCATTTTGTGCTTCATGCTCAAGTTGATTATAGTGTATCTCAATCTGGGCCAGCTCCATGCGTCCTACAACCTAAGACTATTGGCAAAAGAGCCGACCTAGCCCCTCCAGAGACTGTGTGCAATGCACCTGTGTTTGCCTCCTTGGACATAGTAGCTCCCTCTAGGGCTTCACCAGAGCCTGAGCTCCCTGCACCCAATCCTGTTCCTTGGGCAGGGGCAGCCAGGGACCAGGTCCTGTATCTGTTCTGCGAATGTGGGTGGCTAAGGCCTGATTGACACATACGCCTCTGGGAGCAGCAGGAGACCCTCATAAGCATCCCCAGTCTTTGGAGAAGATGGCTGCATGTCCTACACAGTCTCATCAATCTTCTGAGTAGTCAAAGTCTGCAGTCCCTCCTCAGCCGTAGGAACCTTTAACTGCAGCACCTCCTCTTCACCTGCTAGAGCCTTCTTCTAAAGTTCCTCCTCTTCAGCATCACTTCAGGCAGCAGAGTCTTCAGCATCAACAGAGTTACCACAGTCATCCCCTTGAGAGTCTTAAGTCCTCCCAGTCTGTAGCTACAGTTCCTCCGCTTCAGTCTCCATGGTCTCTACAGTCAGCCCAGCCTGCAGCTACAGTTCCTCCACTTCAGTTTCTTCAGCCTTCAGGGTCTCCAGCATCAGTATCAGCTGCAGCAGTGACGCAACCAGAGCCCTCAGCGTCACCGGCTGTAATACCTCCTCACCTGTCTTCTGCATCAGCTGCTGCAGCGCCTTCACCTGAAGAGCCACCCAAGCAATCTGCACCTCTGCCAGAGCACACCGAGGAATCTGCCCCTCTGCCAGAGCCACCCAAGCAGATGGCACCCCCGTCAGAACTCCCTACAACGCCAAAGCTTTACAAGCAG
>VUQJ01045623.1:78969-90422 GCA_015108635.1 Andinoacara biseriatus
GTTGTAGTCACAGGAGGCCCTGGGATGCTGAGTCAGAGGATGTTTGTGTTTATATTGTATATCTGAATATAATATGCATAATGCATCTACAGCAGGTGTAGCTCGAAGGTACTATATACAGTTCCAGCTGAAAAAAAAAACCCTGCAGACAAGTTGCAGCATTGTGTTATCAGGAAGGATGACACTGTATTTTAGAGGGAAAATTGGTGTTTTTTTCAAGTGTAATGTATTCATTTTTTTGCCACTGGCAGATTCCAATTCAGGGTCACGGTGGCATACGCAAAGCTAAAAGCACACTTGATAGATTTTCACTCCATTAGAGAGATTGAAATGACAATTTTTCAATGCTACGCTCCCAAAGGAAAGTGAATTTCACCACGAATGTAAACACATAAAAAAAGACTCTACTTTGTATGAACAAATTTTATGATTTCGTTAATGTACTATACAATAAAATATGAGTATAAAAGCGTGACAGTGTAAAAGCTCAGGGAAGCTTCTGCACCTTGGTCACATTGTGTGGGCTTTTCTAAAGCATAAAAATATGTGACAGGTAAGGTTTATAAAACAAAATATTATTCTAAAACCTTTTTTTTTTTTTTTTAGAAAAGGTCCTTACACTACTGAAGACATACAAAATAAATTCTAGCTTTAAATGAACTATTACTCTCATGTTTTTTTAGGGATTTCTAGAATACCATACCTGCTGATGTTAGAAAAAAATGTTAGCCCTCAGAATTACAATATGAGAATGGGCACTTGAAATGAACTCCTCAGAATACGGGCGAAATACGTAACCTTTTCAAATTAGAGTGCAAGCTATTTTGGTTCAAGGCCTATGATTTTAAATGGTACATCCAATATTTGGGGCAAAGTTTATCCAGGAAGCCGGCCAACCAACTGACAGTATAACAAAACAGACATAAACAGACCCTGATTAGGAAAATCAATTTCAGAAAAGGATTTTAAGATCCATTTTCTGCCCTATAAACTTCTGAGAGCTCCCTTTTCCGTGGACAATTTGATTTGGCTGTATATATTTCAGACAACAAAACAATATGAAATGGATGTAATGCTGAGTTGCTACAGTATTAAAGGAACAGAGCCCAATTTGTTTTGGTGCACATTATAATGGTCTGAAAGCAGGCACAATGCTCAGTGCCCGTGAAGAGCTGGGTATACGAGGGTAATAAAAGTCTATAGGTGGATGCAGGGGTCAAGCTGGATCTTCAGCAGTTTTCCAAGCAGCAAGAGAGAGGCCACAGCGTTATAAAGTGTCACGCATTCAGTCACATTAAACACTACCACTTCCCTCATGTATACACCAAGCTCAGCACAGATGGAACCAGAGAGTGGCACCAAAAAAGTAGTCTGATTACAGCCACCTCATGGTTGCCCTCTGACAGTGCACCTCCAGTAACTAGCCCCATACAATACTTTCCAACCCAACAGTGTATCAGCAAACAGTTAATAACTTAAGCACACGTAGCTTAAGGTAGCTTGAACAGAAAACAACTAATAACTTAAGCATGGATAGCTTGAACAGCTGAACAGTGTGTCTTCTTTCTGTATTGCTATGAGGTGTTGAAAAGCATCATATGACCATGAGTCACAAATAAAAACTTAAGGTTGCCAGCAAGTGTGTTTCTGAGTAGCAGCAGTGTAATCCATTGAAAGAGGCCTTAGCTGTTTATACCTAATTATACTGTAAAGACCAGTAAAGAAAGCTGACACGTTCCCAGTGCTAAGTAATAAGTGTAATGCTCTTTAAATATATATATTTTTTTTTTTGGTTGTGAAGTGTGCCTTCAAGCCAACATTAATGGGAAAATAGCTTCATGCTTTGTAAAGTATAAACAAACTATTTTTATGTTCCTACTGCCACTATAGTATCACTTACCTTAGACACGGGGTCTGTATCATAATGCATGTTCAACCTGGAGATCACCTGGCTTCACTTAGGCTAACAATGGTTGTCTTCGGTACTTATCAGCTGAACGAAAGAGGGAGAGTTGTTGATTAGAAGCAACATTATCAGTCATGGGTGAAATATGATTTGCAATCATGTAGTGATTTTGGCAGATAAAATAATCCCCAGATGGATAACTCCTTAATCATGCTCTGTTGTACAGGCCCCAGGGAGTTAGTCCGGTCAGCCTATAGCTACAGTCAGTGCAAAAACAGTAATTTTGACACTGTAAAAAATACTAAATTAAACAACTTTAAGGAAAAGTAGCATGTTAGCTGCATAAACTGTAGTTAGTTCATTTAAATTACAGCAATCCGGTGAGAGCAGAGAGAAACCAACCTTGGTAATAATATCAAGTGTGTAATTTTTAATGTTACAACAAAGGGGAATCACAACTGAAAATAGAATGGCTTTATGATGGCTCCATAGTGTAGTGGTTTACACATTCACCTAATGAGGGAGAGATCTCAGGTTTCATCCCAGGAGGAGACACAAATCCCTTTGGGGTTGTATCAGGAAGGATGACAATCTGCCAAATCAAACGTGTGGGGAACTACCTACTGTAGGGACCCCTTGGAAATAAGGGAGCAGCAGAAAGTAGCTTTTAAGTAGCAACAGCTTTGTGAGCCATAGGTGGTATAAAAGATGACCATAGCTATCATCCACTGATTTCTGAGGTCTCGCTTTTAAGCGTTTTCACTGTCGCCATCTTGGTTTGAAAAAAACAAAAACAAAGCATGGATCTGATGAGTATGGGCCGCATCTGACTGTGAAACCACTTGCTCATTGGTTAACCGCTTGTCAATAACAAGTTGTTACCCAATGAGCTTATCTTCCTTTTTTGAAAGATATTTAAATTTGTATTCAACAGGACCCAAAATGAGTGACATAAACTAAACAGGAAAATTTTTCCAGAGGTCAAAAAAGAACCAGAATTATTTTTGCAACCACAGCTGTCACCATCTGGTGTTTCTGTATTGGCTTTGTTTTTCCAAACTGGAAGCTAAAACCATGTTTTATACTGTTTATGGGTGTGACAGTGAGTGCCTTATGTTACTGGTATGAAAAGATGGCAGCCAGGAAAAGCTAGCTTAAACTAACAGAATGAAGTTATCAGAGACATCCAATTAGTAAATTAAGACTAAAAAAAATTTTTAAAAACCTGGAGCGTTAGCTGCTAACATTAGCAAACAATGTACTTTGCTGCAAGCCACACAGAGGTGTCAAACTGGCAGCTTAGCTTTTTTTGAAATGCTACATTAGCTGCAGAGTTCAAAGAAGTAGAGTAAGGGGGAGATAAATAGATTATTCTGTTAAATGTGTCTGTAAATTAATAATCTGGGTTCAAAAAAGAGGCTTGCTATGAATTGGAATATTGTAAACACTCAATAATTTACAATGGTGTTTGTCGATATTACACTGCATGCATTGATAAAAAAAAAAATAGTGCTATAACAGAAAATAGTGCTAACGAGTGACAACGATGAGAAGAAATGCAAGCTCTATGAAGCTGGTGGTTTTTATGTTAAATATTATCAGAAAGCATGCAAATTCTTTATGCATAGCGGTGAGGGGAAAGTGTCAGTAACACCCTCACGGGCTAACAAAAGGTACTGTAGGTGCAAGGATGAAGGTGTCGTCTGAAATGTTAGAAGTAATATAGCACCACAAGAGAAAAGACACAAATTTATAGGTTCAAGTAGATTACCCGGTCTCACTCAATCTATCACGTACAACTTTGACACTACCCTCAGACTTGGACAAAGCTCAGCTCAGACGAGACCAGACAGCAGCACCTAAAACTACAAAAAGCTAAACAGAAACAGTGTCTGACTCCAGTTGTTTGTTACCGTTATGGTTACCCTCTCATAATGCACCTCAGGCAACTAGCCACAGGCAATAGTTTAACAGCCAACAATGTTATTGTATGTGGATATGCAAACATGTAAGTTTAAAAGCAAAACAGTTTTCACCATAAGCATACATAGTTTGGAATAAACATATTTTCTTTCTGTGGTGCTGTGAGGTGTTGAAAGGCATCAAATAATCCTGCGGTTACCAACGAGTAGTATCAATGTATTCCTCAGCTGTGTATTCCTAATTCTGTTGTGATGACCAGTAAAGAAAGCTGGCACATTTAAAACCATTTTTAGTGCCTGAAAGCTAAAAGATTATGGAAAAATAATTTCATGTTTTGTAAAGGACAACACTCTCTTTTATTTTCCTGCTGCCGGTAGAGCGTCAGCTACAAGAGACCTTGGGCCTGTATCGTAATGCAAATTGAACTTGGGGTTAGCTGGCTTCACTGAAACCCACATTTTACTGTTATTACCATTATTATGAAGCTGGTTTAAACTTTTAAAGGCGCCTTTTAACTCCGGCTGTGAGTGCATGCCGAGCTGTCAATTTGAATCAACACCACAGTCATAAATGTAGCATAATATGCAATGAAACAGTGATAAATTTGACAGAATAAAGTAGGTTATCAAAAAGTCAAATAAAACCAACATAATCTACACAAATATACTTATTATTTTAAGGGCTGTAAACAGGTAAGCCGTACAAAAGGTGAGGACATTGTGTGCACAGCAAAAACAGGGTCTTGATTTTAAAATGTAGTCACTTTACATGCTGTTAAAATAATTCTATCAGTTATTACGGGTTAAAACAAGCCTGCCTAAAACATATAACAGCAACAGATGTGGGAGCTGATTAGGGGTGACCTGTTTTTCTCACCATGCTTCAGGCTCTCTCAACTGACTCAAAAAGATGTTTCCTCCGAGCCATGTATGCTTAAGCTAATACTTGTTTGCTGTTAAACCAGCATGTCTGTATATTTACACGCGATACATTGTAGGGTTTGAGAGTATTGCTTGCGGGGTTATCTATCAGCGTTTTGGGAGGAGTTGATTAGGATCGACGACAGAGTGATTAGAGAAGTATGATATGCAGTAAAAGAGCGATACCTACAGAAGAGAAGAAAGTGAATTTTGCAAGGTGAAATATAAACAATACGATGGTGTTCAAAGGTGCCGGAATTATTACAAGATACTTTTTTGTCCAGTTGTCTAACGATGAGGAAGTATTGCTGTTTAATGCACGAAGGAATCAATGGAACTGAAATGTTTCATTTATAACTGAGGGAGTAAATGAACAGTCTGAGTATTCTTGCTATAGCAAAAGAAAACAGAAGGCTTTTACTGTACTTTCTGTTTCCAGTTATCATCGCACAGAGTCTCGTGTTAGTTGAAGCTGCAGTGATGGAAAAACTGTATAAAGACATTGACATTTTGGAGCAATTAAAATGCTGCCTTTTAGGTTTCTCGCGTGACATCGTGCACACATTGCTTGAGAGTTGGATACCATATTGGACAATCACCGATTGCTAGGGAAACGTGCATTCCCCAACCGGTTGGCAGTGGATCCTGGAAGGTGCTGGCTCTCGCTGGGCGAAATTGGTCACAAAGAAGCTGCTGCATCAAAACCTCTTTGCGATTGCTTTGGTTGCTAGCAGATTGCCACGGTTGTCAGTAGTTTTTCATGTTTGCCTGTAAATACTAACTACTAGCCGAGCCGTAGTAAAGCTTGGAAAAAGTGCTGTGCAAACCGGAAATAGAGTGGGTTCACCTTCAAAGTAAAAGTTGTGTCCCGGGGTTGCAGCCAACATATTTCAAAAAGCGTAACTTTTACCTTGAAGGCAAATCTCCAAAGCAATCACAAAGAAGTTCTTGCAATAGATTGGGGAATATATTTTTTCCTAGCAGCAGGAACCACTCTGAACTGGTTGGGGAATAGTCATTTTTGATTGTCACACATACAAAATGGCGGACAAGATAACGTCACATGGTTAGTGGTCACACGTTGCAAAAGCTCAATAATACTCATTATTGTCTAATAAACTGGCCCTTTATTGGTTACAAGCTTTAATTTTTAATCAAAATGTGGACAATAAGATGGCCTGAAAAAGCAAAATTCCAGTTCAACTGATCTCTATAAACATGTTATACTTAATACTTAAGGGATGTAAAGGGGGAAGGAATAATAAAGGTAAAAAACTACTACCACTAGGAGGGTTTGGGGGAATTGCTCACCCAGAAGATTTTGAATGGAAATCTCTTTCCATACTCACTTCAAGTTATTACAACTACATTTGTAGAAATGTAGTCATTACTGTCAGTCATTATTTACGTGGCTAATGGCAGTGCAGTTAAGCTCGACATCAAAGCTATAAGTGATGTATGATATGTAATGAAACAGCGATACCTGGAGATAAGTTAGTTATAGCGACAGAAGCATCGTGGCTAGGCTGAAGCCTATCCCAGTCTATCACAGGGCTAACACAGAGAGACAGACAGCCACTCACGCTTGCATTCAAAACTGTCCAATTTAGAATTACCAGTTGACTAAACAAGCATGTCTTTGGGATGAACCTGGAGTGCACTCACACAGGCGCAGGGAGAACATGCAAACTCCTCACAGAAGGATCCGATCCCAGGGCTTTCTCGCCTTGAGGCAACAGTGCTAACTATTTCCAACATTGCAATCAACAGTTAAACATATTTGCATTTATAAAACTAAATGTAATTACATATAGTTTAAGTCTGAAAAAAGTTCACAGCAACTTTTTAAAGCCAATTTAATGTTGCCAGTGTCCACACTACATTACACAACTTCAGAAACCTCTAGAAACTGCACAGATACAAAATTAAAAGATGTTTATTGGCATGCTTAGGTTATAGCAGTGCCTGTCAGAATTTTTTTTAATACCAGCAGTAGGGTGGCCAGATGTCCCACTTTATGTGGGACCACACGGCATTTTTTTAATCCCTTGTCCCTCGTCCAACCTGTTCACGCAATGACAACTGATTGGCTCTAGTTAAGTCTCATCTCCAATATTTACCCGCTATGCTCCCCCAAATGGTTGCTTTTTGATGTGCCCAGAGTTTTGACGGATGAGGGAGAAGCAGCATTTTCTTACTATGCACCTTAGACATGGCATGCATTGCAGAAAGATCTAAACTTAAACATGCTTATATCTAGTGATGAATTTAAAAAGCACCATAAGTAAAGGCGTGGATGCTTTTCTTGTGGTTTTTTTGCATTCTGAATCATGTTTTATCTTTCATTTTATAACCAGTGGAGCTTCACTGGTGGAATATTCCACCATCCCGGGTACTTTTGGAACACCACTAGAAATGATCAAGTGTTATCATGAACTTTGTTTCACTTCGTGATGAAGGCTTGTGTGCGGGAGCATGTTGGAGTTTTAAGAAAATAATGAAATGTAAAATGTTATTAGAAAAGAGAGTTCTTGCATTTTATGCTGTATTTGTTGCATTTTTTAAGAATGGCTGCTATCCTGGACGGTTCTGCTTTGTTAAAGTGTTTTGATCTCAGTGGGATTTTTTTTTTTTGGTTATATAAAAGTAAATAAAACAAAATATAATAAAAATACTGTTAAAAAATTTATTAGACCACCACCCAGTGTAAGGTTTATGCCACAGCTGCCCTAAATGAACAGTATTGATAATTACCAATATAATTATTTGTTTCTGTTGATCCACTAGTATTTGCAAGCTTTTTAATTGAAATCATATATATTTTTAATGCTAAAATATAATTATCAATGAATTTTTAAATTTTCTATTTTACAAAAAAATTTTGACCTGGTTTTGATCATTTGATCTGGTCACCCAGCCAATCCTCAGGAACCAAATAGCAAAAATATACTTAAACCTAATTAATCACCCACACTTGTGCCTCTGCGTGTGTTTAAAGCTAGTAGCGCCTTTTGTAGATTTTGATCTGAAAGTGACCCAGCTACATGATACTGGAAAACCTTAATTAAGGTCTTGATTATCAGATAAACAGTTTATTAACCATATGTTACTCCAAAAACAAGCATGTCGCGACCTTGGAAATCAAGAAAAATAAAAAAATGACAGCATCGTTTCTGCTGTAAGTAAACGCGCTAGCTAACGGATCTTAGCTAAGGCAGGTAAGAGCAGGCTGAGGGGAGCAGAGAAAGATGCCAAAGCCGTGAAACACCATAATCCCATCGAGCATGTGCGTGTTAACAAACGAAGCTGAAACGCAACTTAGAAAAGAGCCATCAGCATCGGAAACTTTAGCGGCGCAGCTTACTGCAATCCGTCTGTTCGCTAACGAGCAGCAAGTGTTACCTTCTGAGGTGAGTTTGTTCTTTGAAATTGTTGTCAGCCTCTAAAACTCAGCGCAGCCACTCTGGAAAACAGTTTTTCAGCACCGAGATGTAGGAGCGACATCAGCTGATGGAGAGTTGCTCAGCGCAGCATCAGAAGCTAACATTAGCTAACAGCGCAGAGGCCTCAGCGGCAGGTTGGCTTTTTATGCAAAATTGCTGAGCGAGTTTGAATGAGCAAAGATCCACTTGTTGCGCAGGGGAGTGTACAGTAGATACAATATATCACAGTGGGTAGATTATACCTGTGTCTAA
This sequence comes from Andinoacara biseriatus, assembly GCA_015108635.1. Lineage (NCBI taxonomy): Eukaryota > Metazoa > Chordata > Actinopteri > Cichliformes > Cichlidae > Andinoacara > Andinoacara biseriatus. The sequence goes on from VUQJ01045623.1 coordinate 87,414, forward strand.
GAATTCATCTTTAGTATGCAGATATTAGAGGTTTGATAAAAATTTAAATTGTCTTTAAATTGCAATTTGTGAATGGTAAACTGCAATAAGTGTGTGTGCCTCTTTAACTAAACAGAAGAAAAAAAAAGGTGTGTATGCATGGTCTGAAATATACCTGATATAGTTGTGTATATATTACTGACTCTAAAAGAAATTAAAATAATACTTACATTATTAGAAACTTATTGTATTTTTATAACTAGTAATTAGCTGGCTTACAGGGCGACAACCTGCCATAAAGCTGTGTGAGTAAACAGGAAATTAAACAAATACTTTTTATTTAATAGCACAGAGATTTTATAAACGTTTGACTGAAGTATTGTATCTCATTGTATTTGCATTTTATTTACACCCATACAGCGCCCAACCACATGAATATAAGAAATGGCAAAATCGACATTGTGTTAATAAAGGCTCTCGTGTTCCTCGCAGCACGGAAATCCAAGAAGTTGAAGCTGAAGGGAGTCAGCGAGGACCTGCAGGGCTCTAAGGATGGCCAAACTGCCACAGGTGGTGTTGGAGGCTACCTGTCCTCAGAGAAGGAGCTGAATGCCAGTGCTGCCAATGCCCTGGTACCCCACAGGCCTGGGGTGGTCACACCTTTTCTGCCGCCCTCCATCTGCAGCGTGTTGGAGCTGATTGAGCCCGAAGAAGTGTACTCTGGCTATGACAACACGCAGCCTGACACCACAGACCACCTGCTATCCAGTCTCAACCGCCTGGCTGGAAAGCAGATGGTACGCATGGTGAAATGGGCCAAAGTACTTCCAGGTTAGTGACCACTAGTGGAGTGGGCTGGGGCCTATATACTGTTTAGGAATGTTTGGAAAGGAGTGGAAGCAGTGTCCTTAAAGCCATGTGTTAGGGACTTAAGTTATATATGCATGGTGTTATATTTTGCAATAAATTTACTGCTAGGAAAAGAATTGATATTCAGTTTTATTTATAGACGACTCAAAGAAAGTAGTAAGTGGTAAAAATACCAGCTTAATAAATCAGAGGGGACTCTATACTGTAATTATGAAGAGGGGTTTTTAATGAAGATAACATGCCTGCATCTTCACTTTTGATCTTTTTAGGATAAAACACTGCCAGTTTTGTCGGAGCACACAATTTTGATTTTAAATATTAGGTCAGGAAATGATTCTGCAGAGCTTCAACAAGATTAGCTGTGAATCCTATTTTACCATTTAATAAAATCAAGATTAGGATTTCTTACTCATTTACATCAGTGTTGCCAGTTGTTATGTGAACGTTTTTCTCATTAATTTCTACATATACACCAGAGTACGGGGAAGCAGGGAGAAAATAATGTTTGAGGAGGAACAAACACGTTCCCCTAAAATTCCAGTCAGTGGGAGACATAATGAAAGATGCCTCACAGGTAGCTCTTTGAGCCTGTTTAATTTGCTGTATTGCAAATATTTGATACCTCCTCGGTGTCTGCTTGCCATATCCGGACATATAAATAGAAGCCAGACAGAAGGGTCAAAATGAGCACCTTCGACTTTCAGATATGCCCCCGCCTGCATTCACTTTACATTTGGATGTGGCAGAGTAACACACAAGGCAACAGGGACCAGCAGTGTCTCTTGTTATGCTGGTCATTATTAGCACACATACTTTTCAAATCTAATAATTTACAGAAGAGTCTTATAAGTTGATATAAACTGCCTAGACAGTGTTGACAGCCAAGCATTTGACATACCTTTCCCAAATGTTTTCATACAAATGATTGTTTTTGGCAGATTGACATGCTTATAGACTGAAATAGTCCCTAAGCCCTGATAAGTCACTTGGGTGTCCTTAGTTGGCCTGTGTGTTTCGGATAAGGAGGGGTTCCTTGCCTGAGTTTGATTGAGAGTTTGGCAAGTTTCCTATTTGAATCTATTTTTAGAGCTCTGTAGACGGCATGCCAGTATCTGGAGGCCTTGTGGGATTTGCATGAAACAAGAATGCTTCCCAGTGGTTATCATGTCTAAATAAATAATAAATAAAAAAAATCGGCAGAAATGGCATGCTGTAGCGCAGATACGCGGCGCATAATGCATAGACAGGAGTAAACGCATGCATGTGCCTCGCTAGATAAAGGCCTGTTAAGTTGCCACTTAAATCCAAATGCATTAAGTCAGTGTCGTTTGCTACATTTAAACGTGACGTTATCGTCTCATCACCTCTGCCTCTCTGTCTGCTCTGCATGTTTTCCTGTGTCCTAGGTTTCCGGAGCCTGCCCATTGAGGACCAAATCACCCTGATCCAGTACTCATGGATGTGTCTGTCCTCCTTTTGCCTCAGCTGGCGCTCCTACAAACACACCAATGGACAGATGCTCTACTTTGCCCCTGACCTCATCTTTAATGAGTAGGTCTACACCTCCGTATCTGCACTATAACACACACACGGCTCTCATGTTATTAGATCTTATTGGTCGTAACTATTAGCAGGTAGTAGTACTGATATCGCATGTCTAGATCCACCTTTTGTCAGAACGTTACCATTGTTTTTTTTAGAATACTTCATTCGTAGATTTAGTACTTGAGCAAACAACCAGGCATAGACTATTAGTGGTTCGTGCTATTTTCAGCCACTCATGAGATGTTAATGAATCCATAAACATAAGGAAGGAAGGAGCATATTTTGCTTCTGTGCTATTTTAAGCATTTTATTAAGCTACCCAAAAGTTACTTAAAGGCCAAAATGAGGTTTTGCTGTAATGAGTTTCCTTTCAGGAAGTCAAGATGTACTTTAAATGAGGTCATAATCTCGCGCCAGATTTCTGGCATTTTACAAGAAAACATTGTATTTTCTGATGGTCCTTTAATTGCATCAGGCACAGACCATCAATGCCTGGCAAGAGCAGTCAGTAGCCCAGTTGATCTGTGTTAGTATGTTTAAACAGGAGCGCAAGCAGAAAGGAAAGGTATGTTTTTTTGTTTGTTTTTTTAATGATGGGAGCCGCAGTGCGTGGCC
>VUQJ01045624.1:0-14481 GCA_015108635.1 Andinoacara biseriatus
GAGAGAGCATATCTCTCCCATATTGGCTTCACTTCATTGGCTCCCTGTTAAATCTAGAATAGAATTTAAAGTCCTTCTCCTCATGTACAAGGCTTTGAATAATCAGGCCCCATCTTATCTTAAAGACCTCATAGTACCGTATCACCCCAATAGAGCACTTCACTCTCAGACTGCTGGATTACTTGTGGTTCCAGGATCCTTCAGAGTAGAATGGGAGGCAGAGCCTTCAGCTTTCAGGCCCCTCTTCTGTGGAACCAGCTCCCAGTTTGGGTTCAGGAGACAGACACCCTCTCTATTTTTAAGATTAGGCTTAAAACTTTCCTTTTTGATAGAGCTTATAGTTAGCACAGTGGTGCGGTGGTTAGCACTTCTGCCTCACAGAATACCATCTGGAAGGCCTGGGTTTGATTCCACCTTGGCCCGGGCCTCTCTCTTTGCATGTTCTCCCCGTGTCTGTGGGGTTTCCTCCCACAGTCCAAAGACCTGCACTTACTGGGGTTATGTTAGTTGTTCATAGGTGTGAATGGCTGTCTGTGTTAGCCTTGCAACAGGCTGGATACCCTGAACTGGATAATTAGTTTTCAGAGCAGTTTTGCTTGTTTCAGTTAGTTTTTATTTTTGGTTTGATGCTTAGTTTTAGTTAGTTTCAGTATTAGTTTTAGTATTTTCATACTTAATGAGGTGCAAGATTCAAGGCCCAAAAGTGTCTATTGTGTAATAAAAACTTGACAGATACCATTTAAAGAAATAAATGCAACAACCAGCTGTTGACAGACAGCAGCACTACCAGCTGAATGTGTGTCTCCGTCTGTATGGAAGCCCAACAAGCCAAGTTTGTTAAAACAATAGAATACACTTCAAATTTTGAGTAATGTGGCCAAAATTGCAAAAATATTTTTTTAATTGAATTGTAATGAAATTATTTAAGTGGATACAAACAGTGGGTTACACCTTCATGCAGGACAGGGAGGATATGCTGAGTCACATGACAGACAGCTGATCAACTTGTTGAAAACCTGCAGCGTGTTGATCAGCTGTGGCAGCTGGTTGACTTGAAAGCTTTAATCTCAAAATATAGTTTGACTTTTTCTCAAAATACTTTATTGTCACAATTTTGACTTTATTCTCAAAATGTACAATTAATTTAATTTAATTTAATGAATTAATGAATTTATTTGTGGCCCTAAAACTCCTTGGTAGTGGTGTGAGTTGTGGGAGTCTAATGTAGCAGTGTGGCAGCAGCAGACTGGAGGGTCCAGGGAGATTTAATCCACTCTGCCTCTTGCATGTAGATGTGGAAAGCACAACACTGGCCTAATAAAGAGGCTGTCTAGTAGAGCTCCTACTTTGATTATAATGCCTTCTTATCTTTTTTCTTTTTTTACTGTTGCATCAGATTTACAGTTGCAGCTGAGAGCTTTAACAAACAGCTTCTGTTACATCAGTGTTACTAATTTATGTCAGAAGGCAGTTGTAGGGTTTGGATTAGGTGAAAGTAACCTTGTCAGTATTTATGCTGCAGTTCATTGTGACCTGGAGACTCAGACTTGTTGTAGGTCTAAATTCTGCAGCATGTCTCTCATAACCATCAGTTTGAGCTTTTTTTTAGCCTGAAGATTGAGGGGTTAAATTTTTACAGAGAGCATCTTACCCCCTTCCCATCACGGTATATTTCCAATAGCAAATAAAAAGGTCCAAAACTTGTTCCTCCACAGTGTGTTTGTGTTTTACAGTGTATCAGAGGAGAGAGCTGAGGATGGGAGGGTGAGGGAGGAGGAAGAGGAGGATGAGGGGGAGGGAGGAGGAGGAGAACGGTCCTGCTGTCAAACACAGATGAAAATACAGCCGCAGGTTTCAGGAGGACGCCGCCGTTAGGTAATCGCATTTACTGTCTCCTCGGACGCGGAGGGTGGGGGGGCAGTGGATACGGAGCGACGAGCTGCGCACAAAGAAATCGTTTCATTTAATTTTCCTCCAACTCCGGAGCCGCTGGAGAGGCGACGTGTGCGTGCAGCCCGGGGATGGTGCACGGATGCACACCGAGCCCGCAAACTTCAGAGTGGATTCATAAACTGGAGCTGGAGCGGCACCCCTGCCTCCCGCCGGCGTGGAGCCTCGTAATTAGCGCAATTATGCGCTTAATTGATAAGAATTATGCGCGTGAGAAAATGAACGGGACACAATAAGGATCCGAGGCGCCCCGAAAGGTGAGTGAACAACGACTGGCCCATATGTAACTTTAGTTATTAGGATTCATTTCTGTCAAATTAAGTCTTTAACTTCAATGTCCAAACTAGACTTTGCATCACAGATCTTCAGCTAGAAAGTGTCTCAGTTCATATTTTTAATAAAAATATGTTCTGATAGTTGGTTTCGGGTCAGACTGTACTTAAAAGATGGAGGGAGTTACAGTCCCCTACCCACTGGTTTCTGGACTCCACATTTGGATGAGAACGTAGAGGACTGAGTTCTTAGCTAATGTCAGCTAGTTTGGTTCAGGCCTCAGGCAGATATCTGCTAATTAGAATTTCCCTCAGTGAGACTGACATACCGACCAAACCGGTCACGCTGAACGATTACAGGCAGCATCCTCCACAGTGTCTCCCTTTCAGTCTGCCACGTGTGATCAGGGTGAACCTGAAAAGCACAGGGCACCACTTATGGACCTCCCAGTTCTGGTATTTTATGCCACTCGGGCTCCACGGTACCAGGCAGTGAGCACAAGGCCCCCGAGAGGACGTCAGGCCCACAGGAAGTGATGATTTTTAATCAGTCTGACACGTGGTTTTCAGTTTTTCAAATATCAAAACCCAGACGTGTGTTTGTTAGCATTATTAAAAACTATGTTGTTTATAAATCCCTGGCCTGTTAAAGTCAGGCTATATTAATCTTGCTGACAGGTGGAGGTGAAACTACTCTGCTTGAAGCCGTAGAGCTGAAGGAGCTTCTTTGGTGATTCTCAGACTTTTGGACCTCTCTGGGTCGTTCAGACCACGATGTCTCACCGTCGCGTCGCACACATCGAGGTGTGAGCTGGTGTGAAGTAACCATGTAGGTGTCAGGGCTAAAAGGGGAGTGCTAAGGTCTTTTCCCCTTTCAGTGAAGTTTGTGTTTTACTGAGCAGTTACAGGGAGTAATGTGGACGCATTGATTAGCCTTTAAATGATTTGCTGATTAATTACAGCAAAACATGGATGGAGCTGGATTTGTCATCTGCTTTGTTGCACCTGAAGCCCAAACAGCCCCCCCCCCAGATTAACGGTTCTCAAACACCCTGCTGGAACATTTTAGTAGAAAAAAGTGCCGAGTCAAAGGAGCTTAATGCAGGACATCAGGATCAGTGTCTGATTTATTTGACAGTAAACTTCATCTTATTGTGGATCTTGGAGCAGCACCTCAGATTATCTTCTGTCTGAAACAAGCCATTTTTGTCGCCTCCCCCTTTACGCCAGCTCTCTCTTGATTGGCTGTCCCTCGTAAGCTCAAGCTTCCAGCTGCAGGTTGGTTCAACTTCTGGTCCAGATGACCGCGAGATGGAAACGTAGAAAGAAGAGGCTCGAAAATGAACGAGCAGGTTTTTTTTATAGCATATAAAAGGCTTTCTGGGGTTAGCAGAATTTATAGGCAGCAGTTTAGCTACGTTAGCTACAGAGCAGGTGGGCGGGGTTTCTGTGCCTGAGACAGCCATATTGGAGATATCCCCTCTCTAACATCATCATACATCATACAACTGTCTGAAACTGAGCATTTAGAGCCGTTTGAATCCTGAGCTTTGGGGATTATTTATACACTGATCTCATCATTTAAAACTTATATTTAAGATATGACAGGAAATAAGGTAAAGCTGAAAAAGTCCATTCATTAAATTGATGGCAGATGAATAAGTGTTGCTATCATGCACTGACATTAAGATGACATTTTAGTTGCATTGAGTCTTTTAGGAGGATGCACATGATCCCGGTCATACACATGATCCCGTGTTTCATTGTTGTTCTCGTGGCATTGAGGGACTGCAGTGATCTGAGTCGATCTGAGTCATTACAGACAATAACAATATGTAAGTCCTCATCTCCTCTGTCCCTGTTTTCGGATGTATCGCTGCTTTGTCTCAATATGTTTTTTCATTTTTTTCTGTGTTTGAACACATCAGAAACCGGCTTCCTGCTCACATCCCATTTATTGCTTTTTCTTTCTGTGAGGTTTGATGGTATCTGACAGGTTATGAAAGCAGGAGCCTGCACAGAAAACAGGAGTACTGATTCTCATGTCACATCAACCTTAATCTAAATTTCTGAATTTGGATTTTTAACATCAGAACACTTCTGAAGATCAGAAGGGTTTAGCTGTTAATTGAATGTGTCAGATGCATTAAATAAACATTTCATAATAATTTTATGTTGTGGGTTGTGAACATTAAAGAAGACGTTTCGGGCTTCTGTGGGAAAAAAAAGAGTTGAGTTACTTTTGACCTCTAGTTAATTGCAGATCTGAATATAAAGGAGCTCGATAGGTGAAACAAAAAGATTTGAAATGTGGATTGGATTGGCAGTGTTTGGGGTGGCTGTAGCTCAGGAGGTAGAGCAGGTCACCTAGTGATCGGGAGGTCGGCGGTTTGATTCCGGGCTGTGTGCCAAAGTATCCTTGGGCAAGATACTGAACCCCAAGTTGCTTTCTGACACAAGCATTGGAAGTGTGAATGTTAGATAATAAAAAGCACTTAGCTTGGTTAAACATGGAAGTGGATGCAGACATGTTGTATAAGAACAGATCCATTTACCATAATTCAGTTAAATTTTATTTATATAGCATCAAATCACAACAAACATTCGCCTCAAGGCGCTTTGTATTGTAGGTAAAGACCTACAATAATTAATTATACACAGAACAGCAGGGGATCAAGGACAGAGCTTTGTGGCACTCCATGGCGGTTCCCCTTGGACCTGAGACGAAAAAGTTTAAAATAATAGAAAATTTCACAAGACTGAATCTGTCTTTTTGCCTCCCCACAGTTTCAGTGGAGCTTCCAGAACCTCCGGTCAGTAGAACTTAATAAAATCTCATCCACCCCGTCACACATCCTGCTGCCAGCATGCCCATCATCAGCAATGCCAACCATGACTTCAGCACCTACTCCATCAGCAGTGACGACAGCAGCCTCGACCGCTTCTTCACCGAGATCCCGGAGACTGAGACCCTCAAGGGTGTTTACTTCCAGCGCGCCCAGCTGCTGCGGGACCCGAAGGCCTCGTACGTGGTAGACCACACCCTGCAGGTTCTCATCAATGTTGGCGGAAACCGCTACACCTTCCCCTGGAGCACCCTGGAGCAGTTTCCCCAGAGTCGACTGGGTCGCCTGCGCTTTTGTACCACCCCTGAGGAGATCGCACGACTCTGCGACGACTATGACGAGACCTGCCAGGAGTACTTTTTCGACCGAAACCCGACAGCCTTCAGGGTCATACTCAACTTCCTGGCGGCAGGCAAACTGCGTCTGCTCCGGGAGTTATGTGCTGTTTCGCTGCACGATGAGCTCGACTACTGGGGCGTGGACCCCGGCCACATGGAGCGCTGCTGCCGTCGCCGAATGATGGCCCGCGTGGAGGAAGTGGTGGAGCGGGAGCGTAAGGAGGAAGAGTGGAGGCAGAAGAGGATGATGCTGAAGAAAAGCAGCATACAGACTGAAAAGGGCTATCGCAGACTGATCATGATACTGCGCGACATGGTGGAAAACCCTCACTCGGGGTTGGCTGGGAAGATGTTCGCCTGCCTCTCCATCCTCATGGTGATGGTCACCGTCATCAGCCTGTGCATCAGCACCATGCCGGACCTCAGAGATGAAGAGACAAAGGTAGAAAGCTTACGATATTCAGAAAGCAGCTCCTGAATCCGTCTGAAATACATAAAGTGTTTAAATGTTATGCAGCAGAAATTCAGGATCTGAGTGTCAAACCTGAGGGCGGCATCAGGCTCCACTGTGACTGAAATGTATGCAGCATCGTTGTGCTTCATTTCTGCTGCTCCACAACTGCTAGAGTTATAACTAGTGCTCTTATTTAGCACTTAGCATTGTAGCATTTTTGCTTCAGCTGCAATTTGGAAAAGTCCCTTTACCAAAATAAACTAACTGTGTAACAACTCATAATGGGCTGGAAAAAGGTTTAAAACGATGTTTCAATGTTGCACTCACTGCTGAACTGTGGATGTGCCAATTTTGAAAAGAGACTTTTCTAAAGTAACCAAATGAAAATATGTAAATAATATAGGAATCTAATCACGCCGATGGCAGTAGGAAAGCTTATTAAACGGAGCCTAAAAACGACCCTTTTGGGTCGGGCAGATACACTCTAAAGAGAATCGTTCATGGAAACCTACAGAGGAGATACATGGATGTGGTGAAGGACATGCAGAGGGGTGGTGTGACAGAGGAGGATGCTGGCTTATGGTGAGATGGAGACAGGTGATCCGCTGTGGTGACCCCTCTTTCCCTTATTGAGACATTTGTATAAGTGAATGATGTGTGGTCGCCCCTCTACACAGGGCAGGCTGTGCTGTTCTGATAACCTATTTCTAACTCATGTTTAAAGTCGTTAACAGTCTTGGTTATTAAATCTAACAAGTAAAAGTGAAGTGGTCCCAGCAGAGGCTCCTGCTCAACATTCATGGGTTTGTTTTGGACTTAGTCCCATTCTTATACGGCAAACACTCCTCTATGATGCGTTTCCATAGGTTGTTTCGAATGTTCGGGACAATTACTGAGGACTGCTTTGTTGGAGGACTTGCTGTAAAAATATCTGATGTAGCCTGGTGAAGACGGGCCCTGGTGCTGATGGTTAAAATGGGGGCAAGATTGTTGTACTTCTTTTCTGTTACAGCAGGTTTGGTTGAGCCAACTTGTCGCTGTAAAACTCTTATTTAATTTCTAATTTACAGTTTTGTGTGTAGTGGAGATGAAAATACAAATTTCCGCTGCAGTTTTCCAGCTCCCACGCTGATGCAGGTCTCTGATGCCCAGGGTCGTTTTCTCCAGTCTCTCAGCTGTGGAGGTGTTACTGATGGATGGTTTTTAGGTAGAAATTTCAGGGGTTAATTTAATGAATCACAGCTTCAGAGAGAAGATCGTGTGTGATTGAGAAACATTTACACTGCACCAATCAATATTTGTTCCTGCTGACAATGGATCAGAGAGCTGTAACATTAAAGTGGGGTTGATTGTGATGCAGACTCTGCAGGTAAACTCGTGCCTACAGAGTGCTGCTGTTTTATTTATTTTTTACTGTGATATTTACAGATGGAAGCTGTTTTTAGAAAAAAAGAAGAAAGACAGAACTGATAAACACACTGTATGATACCTCCCCAGCACCCAGCAACAGACAGTGAGTGAGAGTGGAAATGGAAATGTGACTACAGATGAATGTGCGATGTGTAGGCTGGATGTGTAAAAAGGCAGCTCTTTGCTAACACATTAATCATATCAGCTCAGCACAGTAATAAAACAGTTTATTTACATGTGCATTATTAAAAATCATGGCCCGTTAATAACATGTCTGAAGTCACATTTACATTCTTCTCTTTATGTAGTTGCTGGTTAACATTTGTTTGCCATTTCCAACATTACATAAGTCTGAATTAAAAGCATGATTTATTTATAACTTTGAACCAGAATCTCTTAACAAAAATGTATGTGGTGCAAATATTTCCAGAGTAAGTACAGACTTTCAAACGTAATCAAACCTGCAGTTCTCTATCTCCCTCTCTCTCTCTCTCTCTCTCTCTCTCTCTCTCTCTCTCTATATATATATATATATATATATATATATATATTATTGATGGACTCGATTAAAAATTTTAATCAAGTTAATTACAGGGTCTGGACATAATAGTAAACAAATTATCAACAAATTAAACACTTTCAATTTAAAAAATCCTTTTGCTACTAAAATTATGAATGAATAGACGTATATGCTTAACAACAAACGTGTTTATTGCTTTTTGAAGTGTTTTTTTTTAAGTGTTATTAAACCAACAGACTGGGTAAAGTGCTGTTATAGTTATTCAGATTTCAAGTATTTTAGGTTTAACTTATTTGAAAAATAAAAAGATAAATGTAAACAGCACACTAAACAATAATGATAACACCAATATATTATATTTATTTTGGACATTAACTTGTCTTTGAATAAGGTGGAATCAAACCCAGGGCTTTCAGATATTATTCTAACTGTGAGGCAGCAGCGCTAACCGTAGTGCTAACCACCGCGCCGCTGTGCTACGGGAGTTTCCTCCGGGTACTCCGGTTTCCTAGAATTCCAGTTTTCTAGATTTAAACTCAGGGGAGATCGTGTGTCCTCTGTCTGCCTCACAATCAAACCTGCTCCCTGCATCGAGTCTTTTAAAGCTAGACTTAAAACTCGTTTTTACTCGCTCGTATTTGAGTCCATCTGATTGGCTCATTGCCTCATGTGACTTTTTGGGCCTTGACTGTATATGTTGAGGTGAAAATCAACAGAATAGATCCTCTTTAATAATAAATAGCTTCACAAGAACTTTAACTTCCCTGTCGGAACCTCCCAAAGGGATTAATAAAGTTTAATCTGATCTAAAAACAGTTATTAGATAAAAAAAATATACAAATGGGAATCAGTTTAACTGTGCTGATGGAAACAGCGATGGCAGTAAAAAGACAAAGATGATGGGTCCAGGCGTAGATTGAGAAGCTGTTTTTGTCAGTGTGACGGTGTGATGGTTGTCTTTCTGCCGGCAGTCTGAGTCAAGAGAAGGATGCAGAGCTGACGGTTGTTGTCGGTGTGAAGAGTCCGAATTCGACATTTCTGAGCCAGAGGCATCGGATCGATTCCTCCTGATCGTATTTGCAGTCAGTCGCGCTAATCGAGCCGACAGAAAATCAAAGTGTGGACATGTGCAGTAAAAGGAGCTGAACGTTCTCAATTTGGCTGATATGTGAGTTGGTGGTGGTCCTACTGCAGAGACTGTTGGGCTAACATCAGCTTAACCTACAACAACATAAAAAACAAAAGCCCTTATTTGTTCTAAAAATGATCAAAAATCCCTCATTCCTAACTGCACCCTTCAGAATAAAAGCTCGAGATTTATCCTTATATCTATATAAGTAATTACCACAGCCTAAGCTTCTAAGAAGCAACTCAGATAAATGAAAAAGCATGAAGCAGTATGTTGAAACTGTTTAGAGCATATTCTTGGACTTAAATAAAAAATTCTGTTCATTTCCAGCCCCATAATTTAATGCTTGGAATCCACTAGAGCAGCTCTGCAGTTCAAAATATCCCTTATTTATCTTCTACTGGCCTTGGTGCAGCTCCTCAGTCATCCACAAACATTATAACTGCTTCCACTTTAAGGCCAACCTTAAAGACTACTGTCCTCTGATTGGGTGCTCTCTGTGACATCATATAGATCCAGGAGTAGAAAAAAGTGATAAACTGAGTGTTTAGAGCACATGAATTACTTCTACATACACTGACCTCGTTATGAGAAACTCTGGCCATGTTTAATGTGGGATGGGAAATATATGATGGAGTAAAATAGGGAAAAGCAGAATAGGTCCACGAAACAGTGAAATATATAATATACAGCTTTCATCATGTAGCAGGTAGAAAGTTCTCTGTCCTTGTATAATCACCTTTCCTCGGCTTTAAAGTGAGATCTGGGGTTAAATTGTATGTTTTTAAACTCAAAAGTGCTTTTAGAAATAAAGATGGTACAGGTACAGTCCTTTCCTATTATATTATTAAATTAATTTTTAATTTATATTAATTTTCCTATTATATTAATATTCCTATAATATTAATTCCCTCATAAATAATTGACCTATTTCCAGGAGTAGCATTTTCCTGGGAAGCTCTAGATTAAAAATATAAATTTTAATGTTTGATGGCCTGACAGTGTTTCCTTGTCAGAAGTAGTTCCCATTATGTGCAGTTAGAAAAGCCTGTGTTGTAATTTTCACTCTTCTTTTTGTCGTGCTCGTATTTGTGGACCTCGTTCTTCATTCAGTCATCTTGTTTTTGCATTTTCTGTCATCATTCTTCTGGCTTTCAAAATAACACTGAAATGAAAATGTTTTTTTTTTCACTTCAATGACCCAAACTTCATATTACAACTAACATTCAGCTCCAGAGAAATCAGTGTAAGTGCTCTGCAGCTTTTAAATGTTTTCCAATATCTTACATTGCACAGACAGACGTGGGATTAAAGCGGGAAAACTGAGCAGTACAGGAGTTTGTGAACTTTGCAGGTTACTGTTTTCTCAGGCAATCTGAGCATCATGTGTAAAATTGGTGGAGCAGCACTTTATGTTTGCTCCTTGTCTCTTTGTCCCTGTCTGCAGGGTGAGTGCTCCCAGAAGTGTCACAACATGTTTGTGGTGGAGTCCATCTGTGTGGCCTGGTTCACCTTTGAGTTTGTGCTGCGATTTATCAACGCCCAAAGCAAGCTGGCCTTCGCCCGTGGCCCGCTCAACATCATCGATGCCATTGCTATCCTACCGTACTACGTGTCCCTGGTGGTTGATATCAGAGATGAGTCTCATGAGGATGTCATCATGGGTGCTGGCAGAGGCTACCTGGACAAACTAAGCCTGATCCTTCGCCTGCTGCGAGCCCTGCGAATCCTCTACGTGATGCGGCTGGCACGCCACTCTCTGGGCCTCCAGACGCTGGGGCTGACCATGCAGCGCAGCATGAGGGAGTTCGGCCTGCTGCTGCTGTTCGTCTGCGTGGCCGTGACCCTCTTCTCACCTCTGGTCCATCTAGCGGAGAGTGAGTTGGCGCCATATGCCGCCACGCATCCCCACCACAGCTTCAGCAGCATCCCTGCATCTTACTGGTGGGCCATTATCTCCATGACCACGGTGGGCTACGGCGACATGGTGCCGCGCAGCATCCCCGGACAGATAGTGGCACTAACCAGCATCCTGAGCGGCATCCTCATCATGGCATTCCCAGCCACCTCAATATTCCACACCTTCTCCCGCTCTTATCAGGAGCTCAAGCAGGAGTATAAGCGGGTGTGGAAGGAGGAGCGAGATGAGGAAATAGCCGCTGAGTCAGAGAAGAGTTGGTCCAAGGTTGATTCTTCATTAGATGAAATCAAATCCATCTCGAAGAATGGTAATGACAGGGTGATGTCGAGCAAGCCTTCTGTACTTCCCTCTGCAGCATTCTGATGGAGCTGCATGTAAGCAGACACTTTTTTCATTAACTTAAAATGGTGGAACTTTCTCCTTCCTGTATATTTAAACTCCAAAGCACTTATATGATAAACAACACAATTATTCCATATTCTTGATTCATGTTTCCATCAAATCTGTTTGCTATTATCGTGTTACAGTATTAATGTCTTAACCCACACCAGGTCATTAGGGACCCATCTCGGGTTTGGGTTTGTTTATGTTCGGGCTGCACAATTAATCGAAATTTAATCTTGATCATGATTTTGGCTTCCCAGATTTTAATTAACTTGATCGAGCGGTGTTGAAAATGTGCCCTACACCAAAACAACGCAAAGCAAAAACAACTCTCCCTAAATCAGCTCCTGATCACAAGCCTGCATGAACCAATCACAGCTCTTCCCTGCAGCTTGAAGAATTATGTGTTAAAATACTGATATGCAACAAAGTGTGCTGGAGAGTTGTGTCTGCACCACAAAGCAACTATTTTATTCCATGACATGAAAACACACCAGTTCAGTTTAATACAGCGCCAATTCTCAGCAACAGTCACCTCAAGGCGATTTATACTGTAGTTAAAGACCCACAATAATACAGAGAAAAGCCAACAGTCTAAACGACCCCCTATGAGCAGCACTTGGCAACGGTGGGAAGGAAAAACTCCCTTTTAACAGGAAGAAACCTCCAGCAGAACCAGGCTCAGGGAGGGGCAGTCATCTGCGGAGGGGGGGCTGAGGGGAGAGAGAGAGGACAAAAGACACACTGTGGAAGAGACAGAGATTAATAACTAATGATTAAATGCAGAGTGGGGATAAAGAGAGTAAAAAGAGGTGAATGAAAAGAACCCCCAGCAGCCTCGGCCTGAGAGTCACCTGATCCAGCCCGAACTCTAAGCTTGATCTAAAAGGAAAGGTGTAAGATTAATCCTAAGACCACAGACTGCAATATAATTAACCCATGAAGGCCAAGAAAGCTGCAAACATGAACCGTCCAACATCAGCTCAGACCTCCGAAAATCAACCCTGTGCAGCGCGTCAGTGTATCCGTCCGGCTCAGAGACACAATGAAGTCATCATATTCCATATGGTCAAAGATAATGAAAGCTTCAGAAAAACAAAGGGGCAAAATCTGCATTGTGTGCAAAACGTTGCAGCTGTCGAGTACTTTGCTTCGATTTTATTTACATCGATCTTGCAGGTTCAGTGAACGGAGGGATGTACTCAGGCCAAATAAATGAACATTATTCGTCTGCAAAGGTTAATTTATAGGAATGTAGCACAATGTAAATGTGAAAGCAGCTCTGATTTAAAATAATCTTTGATGCAAAGATTTGTATAAATGTAAAAGCATTGTTCTGCTAACAATAAAAACATTTTTGTCACTAAAGTCAATGAATGATCATGACCGATAATCATGCAGCCCTGCTGAACTCCATCCAGTTTTATAGTATTCTTGCCTGTTTATGCATCCAAATGTCAACACTTTTAAGTGAAAACTATAAAAGAAATATATAGTAATAATATGAGACTTCACTTAAAATGTATCTATTTACCATTCAACTGAAAGTAAATGCACCTCCAACCCTGCACATGTCACTGCTGGCCTGGTGGATGTTAAGAGTTTAAAGGGGGCCTGTTCTGCTCCTGATTTCTTGCCATGTGTCCTGTTCCGCTGGTGGATGTTCATATTAAACATGTCCAAAGTTTTTAATAATGAGGTCAGTGTATGTACGTGCACCAAAAGCTCAGGCTGCAGACTGCTCTATGCACTCAGCTGATCACATTTTTTCTACTCTTGGCTCTGTATGATGTCAGAGTGGATCTCTTTATATGGTCATCTCAGGCACACAGCTCTGGTTGTGAGGGCAGAACCGCCTGGTGTTCAAATCTTTTTGTCTGCGAGCCAATCAGGCGATTGGTTTAAAGGGGGAGGAGCTCCTGAAGAGTCTGAGAACAAAAGCACGGAGCTGGAAATGAGCAACAGAGTTTCCTGAACTTTGTGTTGGACACTATAATCTTAATGTTCTTCCTTATCTCTGTGGCTGGTAGGAGACACTGTGTCTGTAGTAATACACTATTTTTGTACTCACCAACACACATATTGCACCAATCCAATTACAGTATCATTGTCTGGAGAACATCAGTGTAATGGAAGATCACATTTCTCCCTTTTAGTTCTTCCAGCTTTAGTCAGATAACTGAAAGGTTTGACAACAACTTCAACAACATCTTTTCTTCCCGTTTTTGAACTTCATTCACATGCCGTGCTAACCCGACTCTGAATTTCTGGATGTTGGCGTGTCCCCAAATGCACCATCAGTGCTCAGAACCAATCAGCAGAAAAACTGGTGATGAAAACTTGGCTGTGATGGATTACACACGGAGTAGATTTTTTTCAGAGGGAGTCGGTGGCTGCCTGGAGGGAAGAAAGTCATTTAAAAACCAATCAGTGGAGGTGTTGAAGCATTTTTGAGAACCACCAACTCAGTCCTTTAATGTGCAGATAAATTTCATCCTCCAGCTCGTCTGTTGCATTTTTAAAATAAAATGACAATTGTGTTCATTTGCAACAATGACTGGGTTGGTACTTTTTCTTCACGTGTAGCTCCTGAGCATGCTAGTTTTAATAACTACGTGGCAGAAAAAATGTGACTTAAAGGAGGTCTTTAGAGAAAGTTGGTTTGGTTATAACAATCAGTGACTGAATGAAAGCACTAGTTAGTAATCACGAAAATGCGACACGTCCTTTTTTGTTCTCTGCACGCTGAAAGTGACAATCAGCTGCAACGGATTCCACGCTGTGATAAAGACTTCCTGTGGTCTTTTATTGTAAACAAAATAAAATAATATTTAAAGTCAGTGTTACCCAACAAAACCCACCCTTGGGCACCTACAGCCCTGACTGGGTAATACCCCAAACTGACACGTTAACAGAGTGGCAGCCTCCATGCCTGGAAACCAAAAGCTGCAGTTCCTCTGCAGTCCAGCAGGGGCGCCAGTTGCACATGAGTCCCCATAGACTCCCATGTTAAAACTTTACAGCAGAAATGGACTAGCTCTTATATAGCGCTTTTCTACTCTGTCTGAGCACTCACGTTTACATTCACCCAATCACACCCACTCATACAAGCACTTCCATGTGTAAGTAAACTAAGTGCTTAATGTCTAACATTCACACTCCAGCCAAATAAACAAACTGCTTTGGTCTCTGTGGAGAATTTCCCCCTTCATAACAGCTGTATGGGGGATGGGGGGGGGGGGGGGGGCTATAACACC
>VUQJ01045628.1:13777-36044 GCA_015108635.1 Andinoacara biseriatus
ACAGCAGTACATGCAGTCAGACTCTTGGGTAAACCCACTGTAATGCATCAGCTCTGCCATACAACCTGCCCCTTAACGTACAGTAAGTTTAAGGTCAGCTCTAAATGGCTTTGATTTCTGCTCCATGCATCCCATTTCTCATTACATTGTAATGAAAGTAATATTTAAATAAATCATTACACAGTCGTCGCACACCCATTACAGCTTTTATATTCACCAAGCTCACGGTCGGGTATTACTACAGGTGCACCCAAGGGGAAACATGGAAGCTTTGATGTCTAAAGTAGCTGCTTTACCATCCATCGTTGTAGCACACGCCATATATAGCAACACTAATAATGACAGTTAACGGATTCCCTTAGTTAAAATGCACTTCACGTGTATTTTAGTTAAACAGCTAACGCTGACAGGCACGACTAGCTTGCAGAATGACTTGAAAGGGGTAACAAGCGTGTAACTCCTCAGCCAACTTACAAAGCAACATATCTGCATCAAAGTCACACGGCATTCAATGTTACCCTAACATTAAAATAAGTTAATTCCGCAAAAGCAAACAAACGCTTACCCAGCACTCGGTCGGTAGCGTTTACCCTAGCTGGCTGGGAGCTAGCTAGCTAGCTAGCTAGCTCTCGCTGGGTGGGTTCGGAAGTGCAGCACTCTTTCAGTGTAGCTTAATGCTAACGTAAGCTTGCCGAGCCGCAAACCTCTTAAACTGTCTACGTATGTACGATAAAATAACGTATTACTATGTAAAATAAACAACAAGATTATAATATGTAAAATTACCGCAATAGCAAACCGTCTCCCCTTCTATGGTCTTAGCATTCAACAGCCCACCCCCCTGTCCCCGCCTCCCACAGGTTTCAGTCCCGCTTCGACTCGCCGCGTTATGCTTGGCTTCAGGAACAGTCGGAAACACGGGAGGTGATATGTTAAGGGTGGGATTTTGTCAACTTTTTATATTTATATAGATATACTAGAGTCAAATGGCTTCACAAGAATATATCAGTATCAATATAAATGTTTTACAAAAGTAATAATATAAAACAATTGCCAGTCTGTTGAATGATGTCCTGAAAGA
Source organism: Andinoacara biseriatus (assembly GCA_015108635.1). Lineage (NCBI taxonomy): Eukaryota > Metazoa > Chordata > Actinopteri > Cichliformes > Cichlidae > Andinoacara > Andinoacara biseriatus. Next base: position 14,859 of record VUQJ01045628.1, read on the forward strand.
CCAGTGAAGCCTGAAAATGTTATTTTTGCTTTATTATTTTGTATGAATACTATAAAAACTGTTATTAAAATCTTACCATGTAATCTGTTGCTCAGTGGCTGTTGTTCACATGAAAATCTCTTCATGGTGTACGTATTTATTATTTTGTCATCTGTTGTTATGATTATTTTAATAGATACTAGAAAAAGTGAACCTAAGATAATGTGCTGCCTGTACAGCATTAGGAAATCAGATATGAGAAAGCTAAATTGGAGGTGGGGGAGGTGCAATCATCAAAGAGTCACAGCAAACAAATGCACTGTAACTTAAGCTGTGATAGAGATGCAGTACTATGCAAAAATCTAGAGCCACCCTTGCATACAGTACATGTCATTCTGTTTGTAAACACAATAGCTAAAAAAGGTTTTGAATGACTTCTGATAAAACCTTGTTGGGGAGTATGGTGGGGTCATAACAATTCATGAACATTTGGCTTACAGCCACCGAGGTCTTCAAGGTCAACTTAATAATTTATTGGTTGAAAATTAACAAAAAAGCATTATAACTTAGAAACTATGTTTATTACAAGTGTGCTGTGTATTTTCAACATGTAGAAAGTACTATATTTAAGCTCTGCTTTGAATGTTGGCTGCCCTGTGTTGTTCTGTCAACATAACCTCCTGCTGCTTCAGTAATGTTGAGGTTCGGGCTCTTGGGAGACCATTACATGACTAATGATGTGTCATTGTGTGTTCTTCTGTGGAGGTATGCTTTTACTGCATTGGCAGTGTGTTTGGGATCATTATGCTGGAAAATGAAGCTGTTGCCAATCGGATGTTTTCCAGATAGTTTTGTATGGTGAATCAAAATCTAACTGTACTTTTCTGTGTTCATTATTCAATAAGTTTTAGCATCCCCAACGCCACTGGCTGAAATGAAGTCCCAAACCATGACAGAGCCTCCACTGTGTTTTACAGATGGCTGTTGTACCTCTCTGATGACCTTCTCTGAATAAATTAATGATTTGAACCAAAAATTTGGATTCATCATGCCATCATGTTGCCAATGATTTTCAACCCAGTTCTGTCATTTGGCATACCTCAGCCTTTTCTCCCTGTTTGCTTTCCTTAAGAATGGCTTGACAGCCCATCTTCCACTGAGACCATTTCTGATGAGGCCTCAGTGAACAGTAGCACTGAAGGGCCAGATGCATATCACAGGTCCTGTATCAGGTCTTTGCAGGTTTTTTTTTTCCTATTTCTTAAGGACATGACTTTCAGATACAGTTCATCTGTTGTAGATCACTTTTAATGCGTAACACTTTTGTAAGGCCACACTGCACGCCATGCCAAGACATGCCAAGCTTATGGCTAACGGCACTTTGGGAATCACATTGTTGGTGCAAAAATACTACTTCATGCTTGTCAAACTTTGTTATCTGTGATCTATTTTTCATAAATACAACATTTGTTTTTGCAACAGGGTGTTAATAACAAAGTGCTTAAAGACAGTTTCTTTACTAAGTTGTCTGTTATGTGCAGACACAACATTGGTTCATCTCTTGAGCAGTCCTCTGAAAATCAGTCAGAATACAGTATAGTAGACCATTACCTATTTTTCTAGCTATTTTTTTTTACATTCCTTTTTTCTGCATCCTTGCAGTTTGGATTTCAGGAACTAGAAGGAGAATTTTCAACCTGCATTTTATGTGCTCCACTGTATGAATGCAAAAAATGTGGTAGAGTGCAGATAGAAACCAAACACAGTCTAAGAAAGAAAGAGTTTGAACAAATTTAAAACCTTGTACATGTGGTATGGATTTCTAGAAATGTGTTCACATTTAATTATGCTTAGATTCTCAGCAGCATTCTAGTCAGTATCACCAAAAAAATAAATATCTTATATCTATTAACAGTCAAAAATGTACTTCAAATGAAAACATCTATAGCGTACCACATCATGCGGCTTCATACATTCTTGTCAACAGCATTGCAAAAATGTAAATGATACTGTGTGGAATAACATAGCTTTCACATAGTGTGACTCAGATAAAGCACTTTTTAAAGTATGTGATCTTTGGCGAGCTTCTAGTGCGTCTGAGGCTTCACTTTCATGGCACCGTACTGAGTCCAGCTCCAATCCTGATCCTGGAGGGAGAAGCAGCATGTTCACTCAGTACTTTTGCGCCAGTCTATTCAGCAGTTAATTGATGTTTTTATATATAAAGCTTAGGAATCTGCTCATATGAGCATATAATGCACATCTATAGCATACCATAATACTGTGCTCCATTTCCTGGGTGGCGTCTTGCAACAAAGATGTTAGCTGACTCAGATAACGCTCATTTTCATCCAGTAATTGATGAACTGTTTCACTGAAAGAGAAAGCAGACTCTAAAGTGGCTCAAGAGTCTACAAACTACAAACTGAGATTTTTAAAAACTAGAGAGTGACCTCTAGTGGTGGTTTTATGTAAAGCTCTTTTTCTAAACTACAGATGAGATCCATAAATTGGCAGATAAGCTGAAAACAGTGCGACATGTTAGTGCAGCTGTTTCTTTCAGCAGCATTTCGCAGACACTGAACAGATCTTACCTCTCAGTGGAAGGCGGTACAAGTGATGGAGACGGAGAATTGCTCTGGGCCTGAAGACACGAGCACACCCTGCGTTAGCGACAGCCTCATTTGACTATATTTAAACCTTTATGTTCCTAAAATACTGCTGCTAGCTAAGAAAATTTTCTGTTGCGTCAACTATTATATGCTTACACAGGCAATCTTGAGGAGGTACCAGAACTCTTTCTGTCTCTTCATTTGCATCTGCATCACTGCTGCTTCTGCAGTTGTTATGTTTTTTAACGCCTTCTCCAGTTTAGGGAACAAATCCACAATGCGTTGCTTACACACCAGAATTGTGCTACAGAGAAAGAGAAAGATGGGAAAAATCACAAGCGGCTCAGAGGGAAGGATAAAGTTATAGTTTAGGTGTGCTGAACTTTACATGTTTGTGTGTGTGTGTCTGTTAAAAGGAAACTTACCTCAGGTGAGTGTACATGTCTTTCAGCACTCTGTCCTGGTTCTGAACTGTCTGGAGTATGGTCTTCACCATGTCTGAGCTGTCACTGTAGCCATGTGGAGGGTCAGGACCTGCAGAAAATATGCCTACATAGTCATCTATGTAAAATATTCTCATTCTCATAAAATATTCTCTCATTTGCACATCTTCTAACTTGGGTATTCAAAGCATTGTCAGATTCAGCAGCACTATACTCGGCACAAAGCATGAGCCTATTTCTGCTATTATATTTTTGTAATGGCTTGTACTTACTTTTGCATTTAGCCTTAAGTTGCTTGTAGAGTTCAATAGCCTTTTCCTCACTAAACAAAAAGACATAATTAAAAATCCAGACCTCCCAAAAAGGACGACAGTGTAAGTCAGGACCACAAAAATACTCACAGTTGTTCCATCACATCCCCCTGTCTCCTGGCAAAAGGTCTCCTCTGCAACTCCACAATCTCCGAATGTAGAGCCACTATCTCTTCATCCAGGTACCCCACATCTGCAACCTGCAGCAGAAAAAAACACTCTTAGCACTCTAAAAAAAACAGCACAAAGGTTTATGAAGAATCACTGAATTTATAACTGCCCCACCTTTGTGTATTCATCAGCTTTCTCTTCATTTTCACGCCATGTCTTCAACATTTTTTCTGAAGCTTCAAATAAGCACACAACAAGAGACAGTCCTGTTAAGGCTTCAGTATTGACTTTACACCATGCCATGTGTTACAACAGGACAGTGACATCCACTCACAGACGCCAGTCTTCCTCTGCTTGATGTATTGCTCAAGGTCATACTGGATGCTCATCTTAAAGAAAGACAGCTTGGCTCGGAGCTGCTGTGACTGGGAGAACAGCATGTTCTTGTAGCGCGTTAGGTTGGTGTTGTAGCGTAGCAGGCTAAGCCTAAATAGACACATGCACGTAAAAATGTTTCAGTGTGTGAATTTATACCACTGGAAAAAAAAATCAAACACAGGGAGCACTCAATCATCACAGGGTGTACCCTGCCAAAGTCGAATATGCTCTCCGGCTAGGACACATAAAGCAAATCAATTTCACCTGCTTTGGTGTAAATGAAAGCGGTGCCCTGTTCTCTTCGGATGAGAGCAGGTTAACACTGAGTGGATGTAACATGTGAAGCTGTGGAGAACATTATTCTGCCTGTAAGATTGTTCAGCATGACTGGTTTGGTGGGTCAGCAATGGTCTGAGGAGGCATATCCATGGAGGGGCACACAGACCCCTGCAGGCCTGGCAACAGCACTACGACTGGCTTTTTTGGGGGTTGTCTTATTGTTCTCACTTTGTACCAAAGCAGGTGAAATGGATACACAGTAGTTTGTGCTTCCCAACCGTAAAGACTGATGTAACTCACTTTGCGTTATATTTTCCTTATTAAGTGTTCCCAAAATTTGTTTTAAGTAGTATATTTGTTTACATGAGGGAGTTTTATGCACTCACATCGCAGACCTCTGCCCCTGATAAAGGCGAATGTAGTCCTCTTTCAGTCCACAGATGTAGCTGACCGCTTCACCCCATACCTTTCTAAGAGCAGACAGTGGCAGCTGTGTCCTGGTCTCCCTCACTGAGACCACAGAGAATATGCAAAAGATGCATTAATAACACGTCAATTTAGACACATTCACAATCAATAATTTGCTTACATCTTTCTAAAAACTGTTCACAAAAGTTTTTCTACAATGATGGCTGTGCCAGACCAAAATCTCACTATAAATATATACTATTTATATACTATACACTTTGTGTATTAACTTTTTTTTGTAATAATAACTTTAATTAAGAATCTTATAAAGATATACTGGTTTAACAATATTTGGATGCTAAATTTGGGTTTCCTCACTGTACAGGGTGTACCCTGCATAATTTTAGAGCTCATAGCACAGAGTATATAGTTATATAGCTCACCTATAAAGTTGACACTGTCTGGCAGAGGTCTGGCAGTCAGTGGTCCAGAGTACTTGGTTTGGCTCTTATCAAACAGGTAGACTATAAAGGTGTCCCAGCCACGCTGAAAGCAGAGAATGAACATTGCTTTGGATAAGATGTTTGTTTTAGTGAAGTTTAGCTCGGGTTCATTGCTAATAAGTAAAACTATCCTGGGCACTGGATTATTCAGCACAATTCACAGCAGATGTGGCAAAGAGACTGGAAGCAAATCCCTTTCATTCATTTAAAAGACTTGTTTATTTCTGACTACTTCTGACTTATTTCTTACTTCACACTTCAAAATCCACTGGAAACATAAAGTTACATGTACCAGAATGTTGAAATATGACAGCAAACATTACCAGAAAAAACAGTGCTGTGCAACTCAGGAAAAACCCCAATATTTCAAAACCAAAATATTTAAGATGAAAAAAAAAGTAGGTTGTGTAGTCCACTGCTGCATTTGCCTGTGGCTGCACCTGTTTCACATTGAGTATTTCCTTTTGTGTGTCACATACCAGCCCATCTGGCAAACAGTGTGCGAGCGGTCTTCGTGGATCAAGGGAGATTCCCGTCTCCAACAGCAGCTCCTGACTCAGCGGGGGGATGTGACTCTGAGTCTGCCTCTGCAGACTAAGCTGCAGGGAGTGTAAACTATCCTCAGCACCCAAGACCACTGAGTGCAGCTGGGCCGAGGTCATATCCAACACATGAATGATCTGAATAAATAAATATGTCAAATCACAGGTTTGTTTTGCTTACTACCCTCTAGTTGTGACATGTATACAGCCAAGAAAGCATTCCATAAAATATGGTTTAGGTGAGTCAGCATACTAGGAAGGTTCATATTATTAACCTTCATGTTGAGAATATTCTGCAGAATCGTGTAGCAGAACGGCTTGTTCGTGTCAGGATCCAGCCCGCCACCGCGCATCGCAGGATCCCATAATAGCAACATTTGGAGAAGAGACTCAACTGGTTCCAGCAGCGGCCTGGGAACGCATACACAGAGGTTAGAGGCTACTTAGAGTGAAAGATGCTCGACTAGTGGGTAGAAAAAAATGTCTCTTTATCTGTACCTGCTTAGATTGTTGGGATATGGAAGATGTGTGGAGAATCTGACTTCTCCATTCATGTCCTCTACTGCCATGATGTCTTTGGGACCTTTGTTCTTGACTTTGCTTGTCCTACAAAAGGAGGAAAACACATTTTTAAAAAAGCCTATGCTTACCCTTTTTATGTTACCTCCACCTTTAGTAATAGGTCTTCAAATTATACATGTATTGTATATCCATGAGGAGGATAAATGGCAGGTACAAAACAATTAAATGAAAAATGCAGACACAGAAACTATTTTTGAGCTATTAAGCCCCAGTAGAAACACAATAAATGCAGAAAATTCATACGAATCACATGCTCTGGCCTTTTTGACCCAATTTTAAGGGAATTTTTAGTGAGACGTGGCACTGTCATCAAAACACAGAGTGAGTGAATATCTTTTGGTTGAATGGTGCACCCCTCCTCCAGGAGAATCACAGAGACTTGTATAAACAATACACGTTTCAGCTACTGTATCAGCAAGTGGTGGGGCAACACCTTCCTAAGATGATTTATGTATATTTATGATGTACAGGTGTGAAAAGTAGAGGTGCCAAAATCAGAACATTTACCTGTGATATTTCAATTTACAGTCCCATATTTTTACTCTCATGCTGTACTCCAAAATATTCCTTAGACAAAAGTATTGGGTCACACCTCAAGCGTTTTCTGTCTCATTGCCACTGGTATAAAAAATTGAGTATCTAGCCATGCAGTCCGGCTTTACAAACATTTTTGAGAGAATGGGTCGTTCCAAATAGTTTGCTGAATTTGAGTGCGGCACTGCTGCAACTGTTGGTATACGCTGTGTCAGCAAGTTCGTTTATGAAATTTCTTCCCCCCTAAATATTCCACAATGAGCAATGAATTCAAACCAAATTTCTTCTGATTGCCTTCCCACTTGCAAACAGAAGATTTTGAATAGTAGGTGGGTGGGAATTCAGTGCTCACAGCCAGAGCTGTATGCCCAAGTTGACCACATTATGGATATCCCCTCTTTTTTTTTTACATCATACAGAGGCATAAGGAATAAATACCTGTTTGCAGCCTGAGCTTTTGGCAACAGGGATTACATCATTACATCAAATGGCCTCTTTTTTTTTAAATGTGAAGAGGTATTAGTGGACTTTCTAATTTGGAAGTCCATTAATACCCAGGTTCTTGAATATTCAGATGAGAGATGAATTGTTGCTCTGTTACTCACCATTGCACAGGCTGCATGTGGTGTAGAAAGGGGCGAAAGCCACAAGTGCATTCAAAAATCACTGTTCCAAAGCTCCAGCAGTCCACTGTTACAGTGTAAGGTTTACTCTCAAACAGTTCTGGGGCCTGGCACACATATAGACAGGTTTGTAATGACAGGGCATGATTTTTAACATCTAATGAAAATACACTGATTGCAGAGGAAAGCATCTCTGATGCAACACTTACCAGATACTGGAGAGTTCCAACAAAGGATGTACAGAGACTGCCCTGATCTAAGTCTTTTGCATAACCCAGATCTATAATTTTATGCACGTTCTGGAGGAAACATATTTTCATAATGAAAGCAAGGAACAGAAAGACAGAAACTTGGAAAAAGAAAAGCTAGTTTACCTTCCCATCAATCTCTTGCAGAACTATGTTCTCTGGCTTTAGGTCTCTGTGAATGATCTTGTTTTCATGGAGATACTGAATACCAGAACCTGTGTTTGTAAAAAAAAAAAAAATCATACACGTTGCATTACAGTGACTTTTTTAATGAATGTAAAAACTGATAAAAACATTACCAATGTCACTGAGCAGTGAGAGGATTTCACTCTCCTTTAGGCCACAACAATTTTCTGGTTTATTCAGCACCTGAACAAAGAATTGTATCATTTACTTGCAATACTTTAAAAGAAAACACATTGTTTAAGGTTTAAGGCGCTACCTTGCGTAGGTCTCCTTTTGAACAGTACTCCATAGCTAGCAGCGGTAGGTCATTTAAAGCAATAGAGCTCAACTCTGCTGGAACCTCTCTGGCCTGAACAACATTCCCATGGTTTAACCTGCAACAGAAATCGAACCAAACATGCTGTCCCATTGGAAAATAACAAAACAAAGGGTGAAATGTGTTTGTATGACACTGTCAGTACATGCAGATGATTACTGCTCACTTCTTCATGATCTGAATCTCTCTGCTCCAGCGGTCTTTGTTCTTAGAGTTCAGCTCCAGACGGCAAAGTTTCACAGCTATCTTCTCTCCTGACTCCTGAATGTAGACGGGGAGTAAAACAAATCACAAATACATCCAGTTTGTGTTTTCAGAGATGTACAAATGGATGACAGAACTTACAAGGTGCTGGTACAGGTAGACGTGCCCAAAGCCTCCCATCCCAAGTCTTTCCTTCATCTCCCAAGAGCCACACAGCTGGCTCTGTTTGAGTGCAGCCCGCTCCATGGTGTCAGGTCTGCTGCAGCTACTGGGCGCCAGAGGTAGTCTGCGAAGGACTTTAGGCACCAAAAAAAGTTTTTAAGTTATTATTTACACTTCTGTTAACCATGAAAGGTTAATGTTAGCAGTACGATGGTCTGGTCAGTATGTACTTATGTAACAGATGTATTCTTATTCTTTAGTCAATAACAGAAAGGTGAGTAAACCCTTCCCATTCCATTTCACATGGATATTATAGTTTTGTATATATTTCACTACTACATTTCAATCTAATAGCGTCTTATCTAATTGTTGATTCATTTTTTCGTGTTTTAGGTCACCTGTAATGGTACTAACGCCTTGTAATACTGTATCTAACTAGGTGTTCTGGTCATTTGTTGTTGTTGTTGTAAAACTGGAATTAGATGTAATGTAAGTCTGATAACTCATAGAGAGATTGACTACTTGAACATTTTTTTTTTAATTTAAAGCATTATCTCGCTCCACAAATATGATCAGCTTACCTGTGCAGAAGCCCAGAGTCGAAAGAACACAATTAGCTTACTTTGTATGTCAGAGCATTGTTGCTTCAGTTAGCTATAAGTGTTGTTTACGGTTCGTTTTCTTATGTAGTGTTAAACAAACCGACTCAACTCGCGAAATTTTACCTTTACCCTACTGGCCCATCAAATACAGCTTTAAAGATGACGTTTATGTGCTATATATTTTCCTACAGTTTTCGCTGGGAAGCAACAGCGACTGAAAAACAGCTCAATTTGGGTGTAAAGTGAAAGTACACTCTGACAGGCAGGCTAGTTTCAGCGCATGCGCAGCAGGCAGCACCGGGACACATGAGGTTTCAGGTCTGTCCATCCTGACGGGGGATTTCCAAGCAACCCGGCCAATAAGGGGTCAGTGTGTCTATTTAATAAAAACATATATATATATACATATGTATACACATATATATAAAAGGTTCTGAATTTTTTTTTCTTCACGACAAAAGATGGACCCATCTCTATGTCTTAATTTGATCACTAGGTGGTGTAATGTGCACAGTCACCTAGAGTCATGGTGCAAAAGTCCGGTGGTACATTGCACAGACTGAATGCAAATACGCATTTTTATACAGTACTGTGCAAAAGTCTTCAGCCACCCGTAACTGCTTTATATTTTGCTTCCAATGAGCCAGATCTTCTTGTAACTGTCTTAAGCAATAGTTCTCTAGGCTTTCTGAAGATTTTCTTTGGACATTGGCTGCTTTTTCACTAATTTCCAGTCTACTTCTTGTACCTGACCATTTTCGGAGGTCATGTAACAGACAACTTAGCAAAAAAGCAATTTTAAAGTTTCTCTTTAGGCAGTTTGTTACTAGCTGCCTGTCACAAAAACCTATGCAGTGTGTCCTTAAAAAAATTGAGGGAACTGGTCAAGTGGAGGAAGAAAAGAAGAAATAGCAGGCCTAAAATAATATCTACAGCAGATTAACAGTTTGTGAAATTCATGGCCTTTAGTATTAGGAGAAAATCCTGCATCCTGCAGTTGAACACTATCAGTCATGGATTGGCCTCTCCAGAGCCCAGACCTCAACATTATTGAAGCAGAGAGGGATCATAGTGACAGTCAACAGAACAAAAGGTAGCAAACATCCAAAGAAGAGCTTTGAATGTCCTTCAAGATGCCTGGAGAACATATTCTGAAGACTTCTGAAAGAAATAAAAAGATATCTAAGAGAGTTCAGGCTGGGTTGAATAATAAAGGTGCTCATACCAAATTAGACTTTCATTCTTGTTGTCCAAAATTTGTTTTTGCCACAAATACCATATTTTGTATTTATACTATTGCTGCCCCTATTTCTATTGCAAGCAATCAATAAAGAAATGAGAGGTGGCTCAAGACTTTTGAGCATTACTGCAATCCTATCGCATCTTAAGTTACAGATTAGAGCATTTTCCTATTGTGAACAGTTGATAAATTAAACTTTCAGTTTTTAACTTTACACAAATTCTACACAGTATGTCAACATTTTTGGTGCAGTAATAGACTTTTTTCTGTCCTGGGATAAATCAAAATTTCATCATTCCTTATGGCATGAGCTCAAAGAAGACGTGCAATAAATCAGGAAATGTGATGACACCATTAAAAGGGTGATTACAAGCGGATGCAATGCAGACAATGCTGTGATGATACTGAAACAAAGTTCCCTGCAACTGTTTTTTCTTTTGTTGCATTTGTTGTTGGGCGTGTGCAAACAGATTGAGTTCATGAAACAAATTCAGCGAATACGTACACAAAAACAGTCACCTCTTCATCAAAACCGCTTGCTTTTTCCATTTTTAAAAGCACCTTTATAATGATTCTCACGAAAAGCTGAAGTGAGTGAGTTATTTTTGACTGAATATAGAGAAACTGAGAATGCAGGTAACTTGACTTTCCCATGAAACACTGAGTTTTACAATGTGTTTTACTCAGCAATTTCTCAAGAAGAAGAAGTGTGATAGATTATTCTTCTTAAAGAGAAGCTACTGTGTATTGAAAAGTTTTTTAAAAAACCGAAAAAGAATAATTTACTAATAAATAATAAATATATAAATAAATTAGATGTATATTCATTATCATTGTTTACAGATTATTCAAGCAAGAATGCATTTCTGCAAAATTTATTATATTTAAATAGTATACTATCAGGAGAAAAATGCTTTCCTTCTGTGAAGGTGTTATTATTGCCTCTCTCATTTTATTCACACTAATGTCTATCACCGTTCCTGTTTTTATTAAAAATATAGACACTAAAAATACAGGATACATACAGGATATGACCCTAATGCTGGAAACAAATGAATCATGTTGATGTGTCATATACAAACCAGGAGATATGTTTAAATGCAGAAAAGCACACGTTATAAATTTATTTTAAGCAAAGAGTTCACTGGAGATCAAATAACTTTTTAAAATTTTACTTCTAAACACTTGCTTCTGCATTTTTGTGCCTAAAACAGGACCCACCCTTTGTTCACAGTAGCATTGCTACCTCTCACAATTGAAGGCCAATGGCAATAATTAAAAGGTTAACAATCCAGAAGAGCTCTACAGGGGTTACTGCGGAGGACAAAGACATTAATTTGAGCCTTTAGGGCAGAAATAAAACTCCTGGAGATAAAATGACAAAATCAAAACTCCTGGTTGCAGCTGACTCCAGCCACAACAGTCCTGGGTTTCCCTGGATTGGGTAATTTTAACACGTAGTTCCCCTTTTGGCTGAACACCTGGGTGCAGTAGTTAAATTAAGCTTTCGTCAGGTGTCTGATTCCAGAGTCAGCTATGTTGGCTGGCTGTTTCATTGTACTGGATTTCCTTTTGGTCTCAGACATTTTGCACAAAATCTGGCTGTCGTCACCATCAAAAAAGAGGAAATGTGACTCATGCAAGCATCAAAGTGGATGAGCTAATTAGTTTAGTCAAGGACTTTCCAAATAAAACTCGTAACAATGTCTATTGTTATACAAGAAACTGTGTTGCGCTTTCAGTATGTGCACAGAATGTCTTTGAAAACAGCTGCACTTTTTTGGAGATTTAGGAGCAAATGATGCTTCTAAAAGTATTTTAATTGCTTCAAGATTCAGGTTGAATATTGAATTTTGCAGATCTAAGCAAGATTTAAAGGGACCTTGATAAATCATGCAGTTCTATGCATATACAAGCAGAGGATTCAAGCTCAATAATTGTACATGCACTGTATGTTGCTCTTATGGAAAAGGTCATGGGTAATTTATCTACAAAAATTTGACATTAACTGCTTAGTAATTACAGCCATCTGTACACACAGTTCTTCACTTGTTAGTGGCTTTAAGGTAATTGGCCGGCCGAGTCCTTTTCCCTCGATTCGTGGCAAATTAAGTAGATAAAAAACTAAAAAAATTCCAAGTGCTGAACTTAGATTTGGTAGCTGTTCACTAGAACTGTCAAAATGATGTACAAAGCTGTTAATGCAAGTGAAGGAGGTCATTGCCAGGCTGAAAAGCTGAAACAAATCTAGCAGATAGAGACAAAATCAACAATCTAGTGCATTCTTTAATGGAAAGAAAGATAACACCGGCCAGCTCTGAAACACCAAATGGCCTGAAAAACATCAGAAGACCCTTTAAAGTGATAATTATAGATTTATTTCCATGATTACAAAAAGCAAGTCACAGCCTACAATCAAGAGATGCCTTCATGAATGTAAATAGAGAGTTTACAACCAGGTGCAAACCACTAGTTACGCTCAGATGATACAAAACAAATGAAACCAAGGTTAACTTGTACCAGAATGACTCGAAGAGAATAGTATGAAAAAAAGAGGAACAGCTGATGATCTGAAGCATACCACATTATATGTCAAACATGGTGAAAGAAATGTTATAGTGTTGGTACATACGTCTGCTAGTGAAACTGGGTCACTAATGTTCATTGACGTGACTGCTGATAGAAGTAGCAGGATGAATTGTTAAGTACAGGTTAAGTACGGGGCTATACTCTCTGCTCAGATTAACACAAATGCTGCAAAACTAGATAAGGACACAAAGCAACCCAAGAGTTTCTCAAGGCAAATAAATGGGAGATTCTTCAATGAGCAAGTCAGACACCTGATCACAACCCAATACAGCATGCTTTTCACGTATTAAGTCCAAAAGAGACAGCAGAGAGGCAGAGAGACGCACAAACAAGCAGCAAATGGAGGTGGCTGCAGCACATTATATCTGCTTAAAATTACATTGTCAGATTTTCCGAGCAAAAGAGAGTCACTAAACTCTATTTACATGAATCTGCTGTACAGATTAGACTTCTTAGTACATTTCTCAAACAGTTCACTTCTAGGTCTTATTTTGTGTCTTGCGTTTGCAGTGAACTCACTCTGTCCACAAATCCTATTAAAGCTATGCATCACTCTGTAACCATACTTTGAATCAGATGCTTTTGGTATACAGTACATATGACCAATTTTGGATATGCTGTAACTTAAGAGGAAGGGGTGGTTGTTGGATGTGTGTCACAGCACATGACAAATTCCCTCCCACTTGGAGCCAGGCTATTTAAATGGGAGGAACACAGGAGGGATCAGAGTTGAAACACCAGAACAGGCATCAGTGTGAGCTCGAGCAGTTACACAGCGCAGGTGCATATCAGAAGATACAGAGAATCTTCACTGGGATAAAAGGTAAACACGTCTCTTTGCAAAGCTTTTTAGACTTTGCTCAATCAGCTGTTTTAGATACATTTATGATTGTAAACAACGTAATTTTTTAAGATATGAAGCCGTTTGATATCAAACATATTGCATACAATTATTTTCTTATGTATTTATCAAGCTGACATTGTGTTCTAGGAATATCTAGAAATTCAGTGTTTGAACTGCACACATTGCAATAATAATAATAATAATAATAATAATGATATAATGGTGTGTACAGGCTTTCCTGTTAATCAGCTAACAAATGCTGATATTATGCTTGTTGTACTGATAGATTATGTTTAAAGTCTGCACATGATGGGCATTCTCTATCTCAAGAGTGCAGCTTTTCAGCTGTAATTAATGTAAACATTAAATTGTAAAAACTGTGTCTGTGTAAAACGTGACAACTCGCAGGCTGATGACATTTGAAAAGACTGTGAGAAGTTTTCCTTGTGTTTGTATATTGAATATTGAACTAGTTTAAATGGTTTCTTAACAGTCACACTTGTCTCTGTCACGTGTTGAATGATAAGCACCATATAAAGGGACAACCAGTTTACTTCCACTCACCCGTAATTTTTTTGTGTTCCTATTCTGTAAATTCTCAGATAAAAATATCACAAAAAAACAGAACCAAAACCAGACGTGAAGATGAATCTCTTTGTCGTTGTTGCCATCCTCGCAGCGGTCGGCGTGGATGTGGTAAGCAACATTTAGAGCTTGTGGTTTAAGAGCTATTCTGATAGGGGTCAGAAGGTTTTTAATTTCTCTGTATGACTGAGTTTCTCTCTGCTCCTTTCAGGTTTTTTCACGGCGATTGTCAAAAGTGAGAAGAAGTAAGTCAGGGCTGTTTGTTAGGCAGTATTCTTAAGGTTCATTGTTTATAACAGGATGCATTAAATAGTCACACCCCTCTTTCCATTGTGATCTGTAGCAGTGTGTCTGTCTGGAGATGGGAGCAATTACAGAGGATATGTTCAAAAGTCGTCCTCTGGTCGCTCATGTCTCTACTGGGACAGGGTTAAACATCAATGGGGAGATGCAAATGGACTTGGGAGCCATAATTATTGCAGGTATACTTTAAGTCACCAGTCTGATGTTGTTATACTGCATGTCAGACAGCAAGTAATGTTTAATATTATTGTACTTGAAAATTAGGAATCCTAACAGTGACGTAAGGCCATGGTGCTATGTCAGAAGAGGAAGGAGGACTGTGGGAGAATTCTGCAACATTACCAAATGTAAGACTGATATTGGGGATTTATATGTATATATTTACAATATGATAATGAAGACTTGTTTGGATTTTTCTAATTCTGTCTGTTTTCTACTCTAATAAAGGCCCTACACTAGCACCACCACCTTCATCTGTGGATACAGGTATTTTTTTCTATTTAAATCCATTTTTTTCCTCAACGGCACAGTATGATTCCTTTCATTAGCACTCACTGACTCACTCTGTCCCACCAGAGCAAACATGTGGAGAGACATCTGAGAGGAGGATGCATAAAGTTGTGGGTGGCTCCTTTACACCTATAGAGTCGCACCCATGGGTCGCAGCCATCTTTCACAAGCGCTATGGCTTCCTTTGCGGTGGCACTCTCATTTCACCATGCTGGGTTCTCACTGCAGCTCACTGCTTCTCTGATGGGTGAGAAAACACAACACTGTATACTTTCCTCCACTGCAGTCATTATCCTGTAATAGCAAGACTGGTGTACAACGTGTTTACATACTTATGTGTTTGGTTTTTGTTCAGTGAGAATACCAGACTCACACATCTATCCATACACCTGGGAAAGAGTGCCATCAATGAAACAGATGCCAGTAGTGAGCAGAGGTTTACTGTGGAAAAACTCATCATGCATGAAAAATATGATGATGATCGCTTCAACAATGACATAGGTGAGCACAAACACTGTTGTGACTTAACTGTCTCTATGTACACGTATAAGAAGGTACTGTGTACTCAGTAGTTATATGTGTGTTTATCTCTAAATTTCAGCTCTGATTAAACTCAAAAGTGTAAATGGAGGATGTGCAGCCAAATCAGCTTCCGTACGTGTAGCTTGCCTTCCTCCGTTGCACACTAAGCTGCCTGCAGGATTTACATGCAGCATCGCAGGATTTGGGAAGGAGAGCTTAGGTAAGTACTGCAGGACCTCCTACCATTAGACTCATTACAGCTCTCTCGACAATTTTCCAAGTCTTACATTTGACACTGTGTTGCAGGCGCATTCCAGTTCTCACAGTACCTGAAACATGCTGAGGTCAAACTGATGTCCAACGTTGAATGTAACAAAGAACTGTACTATGGAAATCGCATCACTGATAACATGTTCTGTGCTGCAAGCCCCGACTGGAGCACTGATGCCTGCAAGGTGAGCCCAGTGTATGCCCTGGGAAAGACAACTTCTGGGTTAGAAACAGTCTAAATTTGTACAGAAAAACAGAAGTGATTTAGAAGAAGTTGTGACCTACTTGACAGCTTTAAAGAGGATCTGAAGAGTTTTTCTTCCTCTTCTTGAAGAACACTGACCTTGAAAAGTGCTGAATGGCCTAAAGTCAGACCTCAATGTTTAAATTTGTTGTCATAAATAAGCCCCAAGAAAAGTCACTCTTTGCAAGTCAGGAGTTTTTAGTCTTTCAAAATTGTTGTAGCACCTTCAGAGTATTTTTTTTCACAGTTTTCACATCAAGTTTTTTCTATGTCAGGAAAGAGGCATGTCTTGGATGATACTGAATCAGAATACAAAATAATGATAAACCTGGAAGCTTTATTTACCACCAGCTTGTTCTGCTCTCTTTCTGCAGGGGGACTCTGGTGGTCCGTTGGTGTGTAAAGCATCAAACCGGATGTTTCTGTTTGGGGTGGTGAGCTGGGGTGAGGGTTGTGCCATGAAAAATAAACCAGGCGTTTACACAGTGGTCACCAACTACAACAACTGGATCGCAGAAAACACGGGACTCTCTGAATACACAAACGGAGTGATGTACCCCCAGAAATGAAACTGTGACAGAATGTTATTTGTTGAGTGTTTCTTAAAAGAAAATCTGGCAGCAGTGTTTTGGGCTCTGTGCATGTTGCACATGTTGGTTTTTACCATCATGTACTGTGAAAATACTTTTTGCATCGAAATGATTTAATGTAAAAGTTTAAAAAGTAGGTTGCATTATATGGTTTTATTATTTGTACATATTTTTTCGTTTATTCTGCATATTTATTGTTGACTTTTAAAAGAAGCAAATAGGAAGCATATTTATGTAAAACATTTTCTATTCATAAGAAGGCTGGCCCTGTTTTGATGAAATTTTTTTTATTAAATGCTTATTTATCCTCAAACCTGTTTCTGTCTTTTTTCCCCCACCCCAGGGTGACAGGTGTATGCATGTATGTGCAAAGCCACTTGTTTTCTTAGTCTAGAGAATGAGAAATAACACCTGTGCTAACTGAATTACTGCTTTCATTAATATATAACTGAAGAACTCCAGCTGAGCAGCTGAATCAGGCTGCGCGAGTCAAAGTGTCCCAAAGTCAAACACAGGAGGGCATCGTTGTGTAAAATTTGCTTTCAGGCGTCTGCTTCACTTCAAACTGAAGATCGCAAAAGTATTCCAGAGTCAACAATTTTGGCATTTGATCGGTTTCAAAACAAGTTCAATCGAAACTTAAATCAGTGTGGCATGTAGCAGTTTGGAGACACAAATTACTCAATTAGAAACTCAACAGGGGCCAAAGTGGAAAAGAGGGTGCCAGAGAAGACTTGATAAACTGTTGTTTGTGATACAACCCCTGAAACACCAGCCACTCTTGCCTTTCCTGTTCATTTGATTCCTCATACTCACCTGATCACATGTTCCCCATTGCCCCCATAGTTAAAATATCAATCTACTTCCACTGCAGCTGCAGAGAAATGCTCTCTGCCTACATCTGCTCTAACTTCCTTACTTGCACTTTCCTGCATTACTTGTAACAGGCTTTGAATCAGTGTTTCTAGTCCTAATTTATTATCTAGTCAAGGGTTGAAAATATTTGGAAAAAAACAGTTTTGGAGTTTGACCTGCTGGTTAATGAGGCAATCCTTCCACTCGAAGACCTCAGATAAACAGAGCTGATGCTGACCTTTGATCCAGGTTTCAATAAAATAATTTCAGCAAGGTTTATTACAGGATACAACGAAGGCATCATTTGTTGTGCTTTGTTTTTACAGAGCTCCGCACATCCCACATCTCTGCCCTCGGCTAACTAGCAGAAGGCAAAAGATTGAAACACAATGATTCATTTGCAGGCTTTGACTGTGCAAACAGACGGTTAATGTTACTGTTAATGTTACTATTTCTTCATCAAAGTTAAAGTGGACAAAGCCATTATATAATCGACCTGAAACAGGTGTACAGTTATCAATGGGCAATGGGTTGAATATGGTTTTAGTCCTACTGGATAATAAATTTAAGAGTGGGAGTTGCCAAAGTCAGTACACCAAGTGTCACACCCCTAAAGGTGAAAAACCAGTTAAAAAGATAACACAAGTACAAATATTTAAGAAGCAGCTAGGACGTAGATAGATCTACGTAGATTGACAGATGTGACAACTGATAGGGAACATGATAATTATTTCATTTATGCCAGAGAGCTAACACCAGGAAAAGGCTCAGGTACAGACCTCTTAGCAAGTTGCAAAGATAAAAGTACAGCAAGTACAATCCCAGTTCCAAAAAAGTTTGCATTTCAGCACTTTTATCCTGAAGATCCTCTAAAATTGATTTTCAGCCTTGTCCCTTGCACAGAGATTTCTCCAGATTCTCTGAATCTTTTGATTTTATTAAAAAGTAAAATCTCTCAGTTTAAACATTTGTTTTCTATTGTGAGTAAAATATTCAGTTGCATTTCGCTTTTATTTACATTTTATACAACATCCCAACTTTTTCAGAATTTGGATTTTATAAACAGCTGCCAGGTGTGACAGATTCAGATCTTTGTTCGAAGGTAGCAAAGTGTTCAGAGTGCAAATCCAATAAGTCTCTTTATGGAGCGGCGGCTTGCAGAGGCAGCGACATCAAGAAAGTAGCTGCTTTTTAACAATGCAGTACCGCCTGTGCGTAATGCTAGCCAACAGGATGATTCATGCTTTATATAGTTCAGTCTGCAAATCTTTAAAGGTGCACAGGGACATGTCAACATGTGCGCAGCTGCAGTTAATAAAGATGTAATAAAGTGACTTTTGAGTATGTATCCCCCCTCTGGCCTGTAGTGCTGTTTATCCATCTAGACTGTTCTTGAATAGGCCACCTATAGTTTTGGAGACTTAGGCTGTAGAGGTTTGAATAAAATGAAACTATGTGTTACTTGCCTTGCGGTACTCAAAGCAGTAACAAATACCATACTGCACCAATTAAAAGAAGCATGCAGCTAGCTGAAGATACAAAATCTGGAGATATTTCTGTATGCAAGGGACAATGAATGAATGGTCCTTTCTTTTGGTGACCTCAGGTGGCACTGCATTAATAGGAATAGTGGAATTTCCTGCATGAGCTCAACAACACTTCAGAAAACCACCGTCGGAAAACACGGTTTGTTTTTGCAGCCACAAATTTAAGTTAAAACTCAGACATTCTAAGAAAACAAACAAACACAAAAATGCTGTAACTTTTGGTTTCTGGGCTGATTCAAGATGGACTGAGGCAAAATGGAGATCTCTCATGCCTTTTGATGAATCTATATTTAAAAATTTCTTTTTTATATTATGGCTGATGGTCTCCAGGCTAAAGATAAAAGGGAGCATCTGACTTGTTGTCAGGGTGCACTTCAAAAGCAAGCCTCTGTGATCAGTGCATGCAGTGTGGATAACTCGCAGATAGGTAAAGATCCCATTAAACAAAATCTTTGTTTGTGTGTGTGTGTATTTGTGTGTGGGGCCTTATTGGCTCTGTAGTAAAAGTGAAACCGACCTTCCTACAGTCCAGACCTGGCAACAAGCGCATTAGTGAATGGAGGAGATGCAACAGGAGATGCACTTTTTAGGCGTGTTGCTGGCATCAAGTTCAAAATGATTCACATGACTTCACAGAAAAAAACAAACAAACAAAAAACAAATAAATAAATACATAAAAATAAATAAAATAGAAAACATGAAATCTCAGTTTTAACACCTTGTTTTTGTGTTATTTTAAATTACATCTAAATATGGGGCAAAAATGATTTGAAATTCCATGCTTTTTTTATTTTCATTCCAAACAGCGTCCCAACTTTCTTGGGAAAAAAAAAAAAGAGAAAAGCATGTACACGTACGTGGAGGAGAAGCGCAATAAAAACCTATGAAATAATGCAGGATAAAACACCTTCAGCTTGTAGGTACTATAGGTTTGAACCGTGATACCTGCCAGTAAAGAGGTCCTTCATGCATCTTAAATGTACACTTGAGGTCCGGGGTTTGTGGGTGTCATCCCCCCCTCCCTCGGTGTGCCCTTCCCCCGCCCCGGGCTGCTGGCAGTCCTCTGTGCCCTATCATGGCGGCCCCGTGCGGGACGGGACTATCCAGAGGAGGGACCGGGAGGGAGGAGCAGCCTGGAATGATGACGTAGGATTGGAATGAGGGAGTGAATTTTCCGGGTCAGAAACTGGACGGGAGAGGAAATTAACTCTGGGACTAGACGAGAGAGAGAAAAAAGCAAACCCACACGAGAATGCCATCCTCCTTTACATTGAGATGTAGCCGGTGCATTTAACGCTTCAGAGGGGGCGGACGTGAGACGAGGAACCGAGTGGAGAGAAAAAACAGGTGCCTGTAAACTACAAAGTGAGCCTACGACGGGGAGTAGTACCCATGTTCGTCGCGACCTCAGCAGCAGCTCGGTAACGTTACAGCGACTGACTTACAGCGGGAGTTTCGGCGTTTTCGTGCCCGTGAGTTTCGCCTCGGTTGTGTTTGACGGTGGCTGTCCCGCCATAGCAATCTGTTGCATCCTCCTCCTCCTCCTCCTCCCCGCTGTTTGTTTATCGCACGGGTACGAGATTTATTTCCACCTCCCCCCGTGATGTTTCACTGTATACCCCTGTGGCGGTGCAACCGTCATGTTGAGACGATCGATAAACGCCACTGCTCCCTCCTCTATGTGCCCGATGAGATTTACCGCTACGGACGGAGTTTGGAGGAGCTGTTGCTGGATGCCAACCAACTCCGAGACTTGCCCAAGGTAAGCAGAAAAGCAGCTTCCGCCTACTGAATTAAATGGCAGGTAACTGAGCTGATCTGGCATCCCGTGAGAGAGTCTTGTGGGATCCGGGGACGAAAATTACACAAGATCAGCAAAGAGAGGCACTTTGTAGGTGGAAACTACCCCAGAGCTACTGCTCGCACCACAGGCTAGCTGAAAGTACGAGCCAGAATCTTGATTTTAATCATGAAAAACTTTTGTTTGAGTCACAGGTGTCAGACATTCATCCCATACTGTCTAGCACAGATGCTATATCTGAATGGTGAACCTGTTTGGGTAGG
>VUQJ01045629.1:0-13051 GCA_015108635.1 Andinoacara biseriatus
GCAAATCTTGGGCTGTGGACAATGTGAAACATGTATTGTTCTCTGATGAAGTCCACCTTTACTGTTTTCTCCACATCCAGGAGAGTTACGGTGTGGAGAAGCCCCAAAGAAGGGTACCACCCAGACTGTTGCATGCCCAGAGTGAAGCATGGGGGTGGATCAGTGATGGTTTGGGCTGCCATATCATGGCATTCCCTTGGCCCAATACTTGTGCTAGATGGGCGCGTCACTGCCAAGGACTACCTAACCATTCTGGAGGACCATCTGCATCCAATGGTTCAAACAATGTATCCTGAAGGCGGTGCCGTGTATCAGGATGACAATGCACCAATACACACAGCAAGACTGGTGTGATGAACATAAAAGTGAAGTTGAACATCTCCCATGGCCTGCACAGTCACCAGATCTAAATATTATTGAGCCACTTTGGGGTGTTTTGGAAGAAAGGGTCGGGAAACGTTTTCCTCCACCAGCATCAAGTCGTGACCTGGACACTATCCTGCAAGAAGAATGGCTTAAAATCCCTCTGACCAATGTGCAGGACTTGTATATGTCATTCCCAAGACCAACTGACGCTGTACTGGCTGCAAAAGGAGGCCCTACACCATACTAATAAATTATTGTGGTCTAAAACCAGGTGTTTCAGTTTCATTGTCCAACCCCTGTATGTAGTGTTTACATTTACTGTGGTGTGTGTGAGTGAAGGAATTACTGAAAATAGACTGTGTTTTTTGTGAATGAAGGCCCAGCATTTTCCTCCTTTTATAAATTAGGGCAACCTCTGATTTATATGTCTGTAATTATAATTACTTCATACTGTCAGTAAATTTGTGACTAACAGACGCCTACTTGAACATTCAGGCTGACAACACAGGGAAGACCCACTCCACAACACAGGGGAGGGAAAATCACAGGAAGAACTAAACTGAAAGCATCATAAAATAGAAACCTAAGTACAACATTTAGGAAAACAATGGGAGGAGAAGCTAAACACAAAACACGGACCGAGGGTGAAAAAGAACACAGTAACTCAGGGAAGGCAACAAGAGGGAAACGGGAAACAAAGGAAAACTAAGATCCTAATACAACACTACCCAGAATAAAAACACAAAGAAAAACATTACTTTACTAAAAGGACTCAAAACACCGGACCACCAGCCCAGGTCTGATCCACGAAGCAGGTTTAGCTCCAACTTTGAGTTTGTTAACCCTAAAATGAGGGAAACTCAGGCATTTGTTTTTAAATTTTGAGCAGATTTTGAACAAAACTTTACTTTTCTGGACTTTGGCCAATGACGTATTTGTGATTTTACATTTATTCCTGTTTCTGTGCTTTGACTTGGATTTGTTTGTTAGGTAGGAAATCTCAACTGGAAATCTGATATTTTTTTGGCTCTGAACATATCAGCCAAAGCATGACAACACTGCCCCCATGTGTTGGTAAAGGAGAACTGCCTTGCACTGTCATGAGGTATGAGTTCGAGTGTGTGGTCCATAACCAAGCTGATGTGATTATTTAAGATACAGCTAAAAGTTCACTAAAAACCATAAAAGTTCATTGCTGCTGCAGTCACGAGTGGACCAAGCAGATTTTTTCCTCTGCAGGATTCTGCTGCCTGTTAATCAGGGACTTGGATTCTATATAATATCCAGCAGATGGCGCTGCTTCAGAACAAACCAGCTTATTTCCTGAAATTTTGAAGAGCGGATGTTCAAATTCCCTATAAGGACAAATATTTGCAGATTCTTCTTCTCAAAGCTATAATTGTCTTAAAACAAGATGTTTGTATAGACTGTATAAAGGAGTTCAGAGGGTGAACTCCTCCTCTACTGCAAGTAGAAGCAGGAGGAAGACTGAGAGGAAATCTTGGGAGTGTGATGCAGAGGAGCGATGGAGTCAGGCAGAGGAGGAGGAGGAGGAGGTGAAATCAGATCACCTTCACGTCTTTTGCTTTTATTGAACTCTTTTCCTGTCTGGACCGTTCTCCTCCACATCAGACCCTTCAGGAGACGGATCAATCAGTCGATTAACAAACTGTGGTTATTGGGAGCACGTCACAGAGACGGCCACGTTTAATTTGGCAGATTTTTTTTACATTGGAAGCCTTTTTCTTTGTCACAAAAGAAACATCTCGTTCGTTTTAAGGGCCGTGCCATGGATGGTATTCAACACCTAAAATATCGCCTAAAAACTGTGTCTTTGATGCACAAGTCCAACCAAAATCATATTTTTGGTTGGACCTGCATGATATTTCTGATTGCTGAAGGAAGAAAAACGAAATCTTCAAGTTGGTCAAGCTTAGGTACATGTATGCATGTATGTTAAAGAAGTCGTCAACCTCTTAAGTGAGATTTTATTTCTATGTTAAACTCTGTAGCGCACATGGTCCCTGTGACAATAATGCGTCAGGTTGTAGTTTTACCAGACGACCACATGATGGTGCAATTGTGTTAATCTTACAGCTTCAGCTGAAAATGAGAAATACTTTGACGAATTAAACACGGAGTAATGAGATTGCTGACCTGTCCAGGGTGAACCTGCCTGTGCCTGATAGGCTCCAGCCCTCCACCCACACCCTGACAATCAAATAAGCTGAAGAACTTCTTTTCTACATCTTAATTTCTAGTGTGTTCTTGGATTTGTGGTATTAATATTAGAGTTTACTTACAGAATCCCTTGCATGAGTCGTCTTCCCTGAGATTATTCCTATATTTGCCTGAAGGCCAGGACAACCATGCTGTGTACATGAAGATTATATTGAGAAGTTAAAGAGTCCATCCATCCAGTCCATCCATCCACATTCTTAACTGCTTCCCCCGTTAGTGGAGCTCTGCAGTGTATCCCTGACACGGGGAACTAGGGGGGCGCACCCTGGACAGGCTGTCAGCCTGTTGTGATGTGTTAAGCAATGTGTTCATATTTAATTGAAAAATGAATCGATGATTTTTTTATCATTTTGTGATGCATTTTTGATTGCTGATTCTAATATGGTGTAGTGACAGAGAAAACATGAAGCTGCAATTTTTATTCCTTATTTTAAAAAAAGGATCTCCATCAGAAGCGCGTGGTTAACTTACAGCAATAATATCAAGAGTGTTGTCGCAAACTTCTGATCTCAGTATTCCTGTCGCGCATCCGCTTGATGAGGTAAGCTGGAGCCTCTGCAGAGAGGGTTAAAGAAAATCCACCAAGAATCCTCGAAAGGTGGTGTAAGCTTTTTACACTCTGTGAAACCTCTTTCATCTTAAAACACCTGCTTCCAGAAAGACTCCAGAAATATTTCAGTTTCCTTTGGATGTACCAACATAGACTAAAACACTTTTTAAAATCAGAGTAAAGCATTGAGTCAGTTAAGCTTCTTGAATATTGATCTGGTCAGAGTCACTGCTGGTACCATGAGGTCATACCTGGACCCTACAGAGGCTGCACAGGTAGTCCAGCTCCTCCAGGATGGCACATCAATACGTGCCATTGGCAGAAGGTTTGCTGTGTCTCCCAGCACAGTCTCAGAGCGTAGAGGAGATTCCAGGAGACAAAGTTCCTCTAGGAGAGCTGGACAGGGCCATAGAAGGTCCTTAACCCATCAGCAGGACTGGATTCTGCTCCTTTGTGGAAGGAGGAACAGGATGAGCTCTGCAGAGCCACTGGTGTGAATGTCTCTGAAACAGACTTCATGAGGGCAGCCTTAGGGCCCGACGTCCACTAGTGGGCCCTGTGCTCACTGCCTGGCACCGTGGAGCCTGATTGGCATTTGCCAAAATACCAGATCTTGCAGGCCCACCACTGGAGCCCTGTGCTTTTCACAGATGAGAGCAGGTTCACCCTGATTACATGACAAGACTTGAAAGGATCTGGAGAAGCTGTGGAGAACTTGATGCTGCCTGTAACATTGTTCAGCATGACCGGTTTGGTGGTGGGGCAGGGATGGTCCATGGAGGGGACACACTGACCTCTGCAGGCTCGGCGACAGCACCATCAGGTATCAGGATGAACTCCTTGGACCTGTCAGACCTACGCTGGTGCAGTGGGTCCTGGTTCCTCCTGGTAACTGTGACTGGCCTCCACGCTGACTTAAATGGAGATCTCTGAGAATGGTGAAATTTAATGTGAGGTTAAGAAAATATGGGAAAATCCCATAAAAAATTGATGTGGAAACATTGTATTTTTTTTCAGTGCACGTACACTGACCTCGGCCAGCATCGTCTCTCCTTTTGTTCCTCACACACAAAACCAAAATAAGTTTTCACAACATCAATAATTGATGTTCATTATTGGTTTTCTGCACATTTTTTTTGTGTGAAATAAAACACATTTTATAGATTTATAACATGTCAACAGTGTACTCGAGTGTGTACTTGAGTGTGTACTCGAGTGTGTACTCTCTTCCAAAACTTACTGATTTACGAGGCTCTATCAGGCGAACGTTTTGTCCTCAAAGTCGATGTTAGAAGCAGAGAAATGAGCATATGTGAGGATTTTGAAGGGGGCCCAACACAGTATCCAGCAGGTGGTGTAATGTTACTCCTGATCGGTGTGTATCTGTGCAGGTGTCCTTTATAAAACTTCCCTGTGAAGCTTTTACTCTCACAGGTTTGTCTTTGATGCTTTTAGTGATTGAAAAAGGAAACAAACTCAGACTGAATAATTTAATTTTACAAACCGACACACTCGTGCAAAACATTGACCATCGCTGCCATCTTCAGGCTCCAGCTTGAAATTCTGAACAACAGTGAAGATGGAAGCCGTCAGAAGAACTGGAGAAAACTACTGTATACTAGAAATAACAATAATTTAAAAGGGCACTCGTTAAATATTAAAATAAGCAGTTTATAACAACCAGGTCCTCCTTATTTAGCGTGTTTGTGTCCCAGTGGTCTTTCAGCACAGCTGCTGGTGTCGCTGCCACTGACGTCATAAACGTCACATAAATATCACAAGTGGACAAAGTTTTCAAACATCTGCTGAAATACAGAGAAAAGAAACTCGAGCTCCCAGATAGAAATATCCTTAAATAAAAGAATCTGATGGTTCACATGGAGCCTTATTCATGTGTCAAAAGTTCCACTAAACAATAACAGTCGAGACAAAAATGTCACTATTTAAATACGCTCGTAAAAACACTTTTCCAGAAAACTTGGTCATGTAGTTTTTTAAACTCTCCGGGCGTGCCGCTCCACCCTCTGTTAATCCTGATGTTCATAAACCGACAGTGATTTAGCCCGAGGCACTCGCAAGATGGTCCTCAATGAATAGGAGTAAATGAAAATGTTAAATTATTACTTACGCCTGCTTCCAGACAAAAAGACCACATATTTTAGATTAATGTCTGAACTGATATAAAACACACACGTGTCCTTTAGGTTTTCCTCCAGGAAACAATGAAGCTGCTGAAGCATGCTGATTTAGCAGTTACAGATTAGTAACCGGACACTCTTCCTCCATGGCACCTTTTTACATAACTAGATGTCAGATGCATATTTAATCAGCAACAGGAACTCCCGTGTGCATAAGAAGCAGCTGGTTGGTGGTGGATGAAGGTGTCAGGAGGCTGCTGCTGCTATACGCGTGAAATCAAAGACGTCAGAAGTGCTGACACAACATTCACACAAAGGTATTTTACTACAGTAGAACCCTTAAAATGAATTTAACGGATTCATGGATCTATTGGCTGAATTCTTTCCATCAAACACAACATGAAAGCTTCAAGAAGCAAAATGTTTACACCAGAAAATTTACGTTTTGAAGCAACAGCTTCAAAAAACCTCATTCGTTCATTCCGGACCATTTCTATGAAACCATTTTGCATTTTGCGGTCCAGAGAGTGGGAGCTCTTTGGTATTGCTGTCTTAATTTTGAGTGACAGGGGTCAAAGGTCAGGTGAGGGAGGGCTTAGGTTGGTATTTCACTCTGTTGTAGTCGTCGACTGTAGTTTCAACTGGAGGCGTCTTCCAGTATTTCTCCAGACCCAAAGCCAGACACAGAACAATGGCCGTCATCTGCAACACACACACACACCAACACACAGTATAATATCTCAGTCACAGAGTAAAAATAGGATGGCAACTGGGTTGAAAGTAGGAAACAATAATGGTTGCTTGGTGACTGCATTGAATTTTTTTGCTGTTGGCGGTGGATACCAAACTCACAAACATCCTCAACCTGAACAACCACTTTGATCGCAAGACGATTGCGCAGGTTGTCTGTTCGGAGGCAACTTGTCTCCAAACAACTCCAGAGTGACTCAGACTGACTGCAGTCACCACTGCAGTCAGTCTGTATTTAAAAACTATACATGAAGAATGGTGACATATATGACTCAAACTGGGATCTCCAGCATAAGAGTTAAGACAATTCTCTAACCCACCACCCCTCCAGCATCTAAAGGTGGACTTTTTCTTGCCTTTTAAACAGTAAATCTGAGAGCAAACTGAAGAAAACTCTTAGAGACACATAATAATTTGGGGAAATTAAATAGGCCCCAGTATAACAGAATATATGACATCATCTGGCTAATGTGACATTATTGTAACACTGGAAAATAAATTGCAAAGAAATCAGGGTGAAATTTTTTCATTGAAATGTGCAGAGCTTCTGGAATATGTGCACGCTATTAGAGAAACTCATCCAGAAACATGAAGTCAGCCACAACTTGTGAACTTTCTGATATACTGAAACAAGAAAATCAAACTTCTGGAAACTTTTACTTTTCATGAAACATGTAATCCTTTCAGAAACACATCCAGAAACACAAATCAGTCTGGGTGGATTAAACAGTCTTTACAGATATTTACATAAATGCATATGATTCTTAAAACGATCCAACAAATTATTCAATTGCTGTGCAGTTTTGTTATTCACCACAAACAGCAAAGATAATAATGAATCATGTATATTTTAAGTTTAAATCTACTTGAAACTCTACATTATTGTACTTGTAAACATCACCAATTTATACACCTCTAGAAACTAAAATTCACATCTCAGAAAATTCTACTCCTTGTAGAACCAGTTTTCACTTCAACCTTAAATATGCAAATGTATTAGCAGTCCTGCAAACTTTTATATTTATCTGAATTTATTTCATTTATGTATTAATTTTCTCCTTTGAAGAAATGAAGTGAATTTCAATTTGAAACAGAAAAAAAAACATGTTTTTTTACCGCAATGGTGGCAAAGGCTGAAATGATTCCTATCCTGAGCTTGATTGGAAAACTCAGGTAACTCTTTAGGATTGGACCGCAGGGCTGCCGCACACATAAAGGTGAACA
Organism: Andinoacara biseriatus; assembly: GCA_015108635.1. NCBI lineage: Eukaryota > Metazoa > Chordata > Actinopteri > Cichliformes > Cichlidae > Andinoacara > Andinoacara biseriatus. Next base: position 7,270 of record VUQJ01045629.1, read on the forward strand.
TAAATAAAACACATCTGTTGGTTTACATAAGCCTTTCTGTTAACCAGCTGCAGGTGCGTAAACCTGGTGATTGAAACCTGAAAACTACAGTCGGTCTGTATCACTAAACAACATTGTTCAACATGTGAAATATCTGAGGATGACATGTTTAGTTGTTAAAACATAAACATTGAATTAATAAACAGACTAAATTAGACTGCCACTGAATTAAAGACATATAGAGAGACGACAGAAAATGTCAAACGAAGAGTAAAATAGCAAACAAAAAACAGCAGAACAAAGAGAATCGGGAAAAATAGTAAAGGAGAGAAAAACTGATGGAGAAATAACCCAAAAAAGAGAGAAAAAGTTGGAGTATAGAAAATTAAGGCTAGAGAGAAATAAAGAAACACTGACCTCGGAGTAAACAAACTCATGATTGTCATTATTAACCATCACACAGGGCTCATATGAGCTGGCGTTACCTGGCCGAGAGCTGTGAGGAAAGAGGTGAGTCAAAATTTAAGAGGCAACACAACCGAAACAAAAGTTTTACAAGAAATATTTGAGGCCTTTTTTTTACTACTTCTGCTTTCATCCTTCCGCTTCAAAAGCTTAATGATGTGAATGCTAGTCCACAAAGTTCTCACACAAAGAAAAACTATTAAACTTTCCAATGATTGATTATATTATATTTCCTCCAGAAATCATCAAATAAAAGTTAAAAACTAGTAAATTAATGAACTTGAACTTCTAGAGTTCTAGAAATCAAGAATATGCAAACTCTTCGTAACCCAATAATCTCTGAGGTCAGAGGCTCAAAAATCTCTAAAAACTCTTTTAAGTTGAAATTGGAAAGCTTAAATTCATTTAGACCCTCATGGACTATCTAAGTAGAAAACAAGTCATTGAGGAAGATGCAAACTCATTCAAAAGATAGAAAACTGAAAGTGATCAGTTAACATGCGAACTCCAGGAAAAACTTAAGCTCATTTTATTTTTCTTAGTAAAATTGAAAGAAAATAAATAAATAATAACAACAAGCAAGCAAAGCTGTTTGGCACAGCAGATCATGCAGATAATAATTTTGCTTGCTTAAGCTTCCGGACAGGACAGGTTAAAAAAACAGAACAAAAACAAACTTAAGCTCAATTAAAATTCTGAATTTTTCCACATAAAACTCTAAAGAACTTTATATTTATCTAACTGGGAAGTAGAACACTTGATGTTAAGAAACTCTTTTGCAAGATTGTCCTGGCCTGACATGGGAAGCATTACCCTGGCATGTTTTTGAATTGCAGGAGCGATGCCAGAGGGAGAATATACAAATTCGGCATACAAGGGCCCTACCTAGGTTTGAACCCAGGATCCTCTTGCTGTGAGGCAATAGTGCTAATCACTGAGGCATCAAGCTGCTTAAATGTATAAACCTGAGATTATCTTCCTGAACTAGAGCTTGATAGTTTCAAACTATCGGTTTTTCAAGTATTGCCTGGGAAATCTAAAAATCCAGGAACTGTTCATAACACTAAATTTCTCTACAATCCTGTCTAGATGTAAAATAAGCACTCTTGAAAACAGACTTAGATTTTTAACTTTTAAAGAATATAAAACATTAAATTAAAGAAATAATAATTAACAAACGTAAGTAAATCTAAGAGTTAGAAAGAAAAAACGCCTCTTCAACTCACAACCTTCAGCCTCTCTAAACGTGTGTTGACTTACCTCGACTCACTGTTGGGGGTGGTTGTGGGAGGTGTGCACAAACAGGAATTGGGAATTTTATTCTCCCAATCTTCAAATTTCCTCAAACCACAACAAGAGTCCTTGAAAACATGCAAACATTATGATCAATTAAAATTTAAGTTTATCTTTAGTGTTTGTTGGACTACTCATGCAGTTTATGTAGATACCTCACTTAACATTTGGGATATATAAAACGAAGTCATAGTCATAGCTAGGCTAATAGGACAAGCTAGAGCTAAAACCATTTCTTTCTCCTTGCTTTTTTCCCTTTGTATCTCTTACCGAACTCTGAAGCTTGTTTAGTTCATTCTGGATGTAATGATCTGCTTTGTGTAGGGGCGTTACATTGAGAAACAACTCATCCACTGCACTGTCCATCTGCAGAAAAAATTACATATCTTAAAAACCTTAGAACAAACAATAAAGATAGATTTAAAACAGTTTTGAGAGTAATTACTGTAAGTTTCTTCCGTACTACTTCATCATCCAACAATGTTTAGTTTATAGCAGAAAGAGGGTCACAAAAGCATGTGTGGCCTTGACTATTATAGATCTTAATATTTAAAATCAAGCAAGTTTGTCATCATTCATTTCAAACTCATTTCATATGTAATTTGCATTTCATACCTCCAAGGGGCACTGGTGGCAAGTAAGCTAGGACTATATAAAAATATGGCTAATGGAAACAAACAGGTAGTTACCTGAGCTTGAACCTGAACCAGCGGTGAGGCAACAACCATTAGTGCCACAAACTCCACAAAGGTCAGAGCAGAAAACTAGAAAAGATCACAGGTTAACTCCACCACTCTACTATGTGTCCTTGTTTATCTGCCTTTGTGGAGACCACTTTGAGTTCATAACCTTTGGAGTGAGGACACATGTGGAACGTAAGGACATTTCTCACTTGGGGACAGATCAGGGTTGTGCTGCTAAAGACTTGGTTTTTGTATATGTAAATATCAGATTGGGAGTTGGGAATACATGTATCAGCTAGGGTCCTCACAGAAGTACTGTATGTGAACAAACACACGTATATATTTGTGTTACTCACCACCAAAAGCAAATATTTGTAGTCCAAAGAAGCAGAAGATATACCCAGAACAGACAAAATCATTGTGAGTGGCCCAAAGACCTGCAGGACCAGTAAACCATTACTACTGGACAACTGGTCAAACAGCTGGAATAGAGAAAAATACAATAGGAAATTGATACTTGATTAAAGTTGGGAAAGTCATTTGTTATATCAGTTAAAAAATAAGTTATAAAAATAATAACAAAATAACTTAAAAATAATGGTAAGCAGCTAAAGAGTGTTAGGTATGTCCACCTTTATTCTTCAGCACAGCCTGAACTCTCTGAGTCATCCTACTTGTTATTTCTTTAAGCATTCCTTGGAAATCATTCTCCATTTTTCTTAAAGGCTCTTCTCTACTGCTAACTGTTGTTGTAAATAATTGTGTCTTTATTCTTTATGTACAGTTTTGTCCAGTTTTAGTTACAGACACATCCGATCTCTCTGTATTTCGAGTGTGCCGTCACGGTTCAGGTACCCTTTTTTTGTTTGTTTTTCTTTATTCAGTTTTATTTTTAAATGTTTCTATGAACAAAGACCAGCCATAATCATTTCATTTACAATGTTGAACCTCCTTTTTTATAACTTCTGCAATTCTCTGTGATGTCCTGATATCAGCTTCTGGGCCAGATTGATGAAGATCCACTCCTGTCTTCTCAGTGCTTGATCAAAGTTTATGAACTACTGCTTGTTTTCCTGATTGATCACACCAAAGAGGCCTCAAAGGTCAACTTCTTCCAACAATACAGGATCAGTCTGATGATGATCTGCATTTTCCAACCTGATGGAGCAGCATGTCACAAGACAAAAGTGACAGCAAGATAGCTTATCAAATTAACATTTTGGATCCATGGCCAGGAAACTCCCCGGATCTTAATGTGATCAAGGATCTTTAGTCAATCCTTAAGAAGTGGGTGGGCAAGTAGAAGCTTATAGATTGTGATTAATTTGGAGCAGTGATATGGCAGCATTGGGTCTTCTTCAGTGAGGATTTGGCCCAGAAGCTGAGGTCCATTACCGTTACTTGCCGTGAACAACTGGTCAACACAGAGCGTATCACCGTAATTACGCAACCGTTTGTCCTACCGGAAAAATTCAAACGGTTTCCAAAAGCTTAGAAATTGCACTTTGCAGCAAACAGAAGGTAATTATTATTACGGTAATTGTTGCCAGAAGTCAGCAAACAGCGGCACTTTTGAAGTATGTTCTGTCGCCGATGACAGGTTCAGTATTAAAGGTAATTAAGTTTAATTCAATTAGTTATTTAGTAAATGGACTAGTTGTTATATAGCACTTTTCTACTCCATCAAAGCACATTTACATTCACACAAGCACTTCCATATGAAACTGAGCGCTTTTATTGTCTAACATTCACACTGCAACGCTTGCATTGTAGAGCAACTTCAGGTTCGGTATCTTGCCGAAGGATACTTTGGCACGCAGCTCAAAGAAGCCAGGAATCGAACCACCAACCTTCTGATTAGTAGATGACCTGCTCTAACACCTGAGCCACAGCCACCCTGTTGGTGGTGTAGTTAAACTGCAGGAATGTCTTAAAGACATAAAGGCCTGGATGAATTCTAATTTCCTGCTTCTAAATTCACATTAAACTGAAGTTCTTGTGTTCGGCCTCACAAATCTTAGAAACATGGTGTCTAACCAGATAATTACTCTGTATGGCATTACCTTGGCCTCCAGTAACTGTGTGAGAAATCTTGGAGTCCTTTTTGACCAGGATATGTCCTTCAATGCACATATTAAACAAATATGTTGGACCGCTTTGTTGCATTTGTGCAATATTTCTAAGATTAGAAACATCCTTTCTCAGACTGATGCTGATTAACTAATTCATGCATTTATTACTTCTAGGATGGACTATTGTAATTCATTATTATGAGGCTGCCCTAAAATCTCCCTGAAAAGCCTTCAGCTGATCCAAAATGCTGCAGCTAGAGCACTGACAGGGACTAGAAAGAGAGAGCAGATTTCTCCCATATTGGCTTCTCTTCATTGGCTCCCTGTTAAATCTAGAATAGAATTTAAAGTCCTTCTCCTCACATACAAAGCTTTGAATAATCAGGCCCCATCTTATCTTAAAGACCTCATAGTACCATATCACCCCAATAGAGCACTTCGCTCTCAGACTGCTGGATTACTTGTGGTTCCTAGGATAAGAGTAGAATGGGAGGCAGCGCCTTCAGCTTTCAGGCCCTCTTCTGTGGAACCAGCTCCCAGTTTGGATTCAGGAGACAGACACCCTCTCTATTTTTAAGATTAGGCTTAAAACTTTCCTTTATGATCAAGCTTATACTGTAGTTAGGGATGGTTCACGTGACCCTCCCATCGTTATGCTGCTATAGGCCTGCAGTGAAAACTTTATTTCACATGATGTGTTGTGTTTTATGCTCACAAATTTACCTCTGCAACAGGTATATCATCAATGGAGGAAAACGCAGCTCCAATCATCACCAACCCAGAAACCTGCATAATATAAATGAATGAAGAATAAAAACATTGAAACCAACTGCTTTAGACAAAAGTGCCTGTTCGTTGGGTTTTACAGAGCAGGAAGTCTTTAACAGCAGAAACATTCTTCTGAAAATCCCTCTCTTCCCCAGAGAGACCCCCCACCAGCCGGGAACTCTGGCGACTTTATATCACAAACATAGTTACAGTCAGCAAGCTGAAACTTTCCGAAACAGTCCAGCTCCGTTAAAAACATTCATCGTTCCCTTCACTTCCAAGTTCCTGGCCTGTGTTTTAGTGAATGTGTGTGTGTGTGTGTGTATATGTATGTGTGTGTATGTGTGTGTGTGTGTGTGTGTGTGTGTGTGTGTGTGTGTGTGTGTGTGTGTGTGTGTGTGTGTGTGTGTGTATGTGTATGTATGTGTGCGCTCTGTGGGGTTTGTGAACAGGACTGCAGTTTCTTCAACAGCTCCTTTAAAAGTTTCACAAACGTATCGCCATCAGAATAAAAGCTCCACA
>VUQJ01045629.1:22128-37394 GCA_015108635.1 Andinoacara biseriatus
GGGGGGGCGGGGGGGGGGGGGGGGGGGGGGGGGGGGGGGGAGGGGGGGGGGGGCTGGTATTTAAAAGAGGAAGCAGGAATTATTCCTTTTATTTCCCGCAGAGCTCGCGCTGCTGTAAATCTGTGGATGTGTGACCTCACTGGGAAGCTGGAACAGGTCGTGGCCTTCGTGAGTTATTTAAAAGATAATAATAATTTGTGTGAGAGGAGGTTGCAGCAGTGAAGTATGAGGTTGGTGTTGCTCTAACCCTGCTAATCAGCGCTGGTATCTAATCTGCCCGTCCTTCAGTGGAAGCAGCCTTCACGTGTCTGTGTTTGCTCTGAGGATCAAATGTTCGGAGCCCCTCGACCGTGACGGGCCGTTTTTTGAAGGAACTTTTAGACACTGATGGTGGGGGGGCGCACTGGTGCCCGTGATCTCTGGTAAAAGAGTTTGAGCTTTGAAAGTGTTTTTTTTACCTCAGGGTTTTACAGCGGGGCTCTCAGTGGAGACTGAGCCATCCTGCCGGCGTCCTCGGAAACTTCGGCATGTGAAGGGGGCCCGAAATTGAACTTTCCACTCCACAAAGAGCGGACAGCTGCTCCTCTACAGTCCATTAAAAGCACCGAGGGCTGAACAGTGCTTAACAACAGAACAACGGCTGCTTTACTGCCATTTATGAAGTGCATGTGAAAGTGAAGTGCATGCTTTCACTAGCAGAAGACTCTGATGAAGACAGGAGCCCCTCCTGGAATTCCAGCTCACTGTACTTCAGTGTTGCTCTGTGCAAACAGAGACAGGGTCAGCTCGCCTGGTAGCTGATTGATTCTAATTAGCTCTCCTCTCTGAAGACTCAGGGGCGCATACACATTGTGCATTATCAGCTGCTGGTTGAGAAGGGGACCACCTGTTCTGCTCCTGGCCCCCCCGCCCTCAGATTAGCAGGTTTTAGTCGCTATCACTGCAAACAGGATAACAGCCTGAGCCGAGCCGGCTGCTCTCTGTGGACCTCCTCATGTCCAAACAATGTCATCAGTCAGTTTAGCCTCTGATCCAAAGTCATGAGACGCCCTCGGATGCTGCGTGCATCAACAGGATAATCAGTTTAGGCTGATTTGAGGCGTTTCCTGAACGACTTGATGGGAACTGTAAAGCTTGAATTTTGGAGGCATTCTGCTTTATTTCTTCAGTAGAGAGATGGGAATGTGGGCGAGCAGGAGGAAAGCGTCGGCCAAAGGTCAAAGGAGGGGTCGCCCCAGCCAACCGTCAGATCGCTGCCGCACGACACGTTTTACATCCACAGAGAGCGAAACTGCCTCGGCCGCTCAGGCGGAGCTGCAGATGAGGAATGTGGCAGCGTGAAAAGAGAAGTTCCGTCAGAGCAGCCTGACAATTTTCTCTGGAATCAGCAAAGACAATAAACTTCAGTCAGGTTCTTAGGAAAGGAAGGCCTCGGGCACTCAGGGCTGTTAAATAATATCTTGGCAGAGAGCCAGGATGGAGGAGAAACGTCTCAGCCCAGAAGGCTGCAGTGTGTCACGCCATCAGTGAGACTGCACTGCAGTTCTGTTTTACTCAAGTTTATGCGACTTTACACAGATTTAAATCAATATTTTCCCTTTGCTCGTCATTGTTGTTTGTATAGTTATTTAGTTACTGGCTGAGCTGAGACACTGACTTTACTTTAGGACAGGAACTCTTTTTTTCTGCATAACAAATGAATGTGGGCCTTTTCCCGTGTGTGCATGTAGCAACACAACATAAGCACTCACTGAGTATCTGAGTGCTATGAGATTATCTGATTGTCTGTGAAAGGTGGAGTTTGTTCACCTACTTTCAAAATGTCTGTAACTGCTGAACAGTTGATGCAGTTTTTTAGTAAAACCCCTCAAATTAAAGCTGAAGGTCTGCACTTCCTCCATGCTAGATCTCACATGCACTGTGGTTGTGTTATAGTTGTGTATTGAGGTTTCACGCTGGATGTAACGCCACTCCTTTATGTACACAGTGCGCTAGAATCTTATCAGTGTGCGTGGCTGTGTATCTTTGCTCCTGGTTGTAGATTAAACTATCCACAACCACAAGGAGAATGAGCAGAATTAGGTCGATCTCACCACTGAAATATTACTTACATATTATGTTGTAACTTTTAAGAGATAAAGAGGAAGCAGATTTTGTGCTTGTAGGAAATCTTGTGACAGATTTTTCCACATTGAGGACACACACAAATATGTAAGCTGTGAGTGTGTGTTCGTTTTACCTTTGGTGTGTGTGTCTGCATGTTGCTGCTAAGTTATTTTTGATTATTTTCTATCAGATTAAAAAGTGAAAATTGTCTCTGAGCAGCGCTCAACCAACAGCCAGGAAAATAAACTGAAAGATCTTCAATAAAAACACGACAAGTCGAGTCAGATCGGGTCAAATAGATTTTGTTTGCTCTCGGGGGGGAAACGTGTCCCAGGATTTGTGCCAAAGTCTGTTGGGTCACATGTCATAAAAAAGAAGGAAGATCACAGGGACGCCTGAATATTAAAAATGATTTCTAGAAACAGGGCAACTCAAAACAAGACTAGAGTTTGAACTGTACGTGCAGTGTGTGTGTGTGTGTGTGTGTGTGTGTTCCTGCAGGACGGGCGTGGAGTGTGTGTGTCAGCTGCAGCATGTAGGTTGTTCATGCCTGCAGGGAGAAACTGGAGGATCCCAAAGTGCTGAGGCATAGATTCACCGTCTAAAACCCAGCAGGCTGTCTGAGAGCTGCTGAGGACAGATTACCTGCGGATCACACCTCCCTCCCTCTCTCTCTGTGTCTCTGTTTGTCTCTCGCTCGGATTCAGCGAGAGACAAACAGCCCCGAGTCTGGAATTGGGGCTGAGGGGACTCATTGTGGCAGTTTTGGACCTCTAAACATTATAGTTTTATTGTCGTGTTTAAGCAGATGATTAAGAGCCCCCTGGTGGCCTCTGCAGGCTTCAGTTTTTATTACGTCAGCTTGGATTAAATCGAGAACACGTGGATGATTGTGCTCTGAGTTTATCCACAAGGCCTAAAAGCTCCTGGAGACTCTGTGGAGTAAATAAGTTTAATGGCGAGCTGCCTGCTGGGAGACTTTGGTTTCAAATTAAGAGGAGAGCCTAAACACTCCAACGCTAAATTACCAATACAGGGTTTTTATGTGCACATGGTACACAAAGTATGCCAAGCCCTCAGCATCAGGACATCACCTGTTTAGTTACATATCTCCTGTTATTGTGCTGAATGCTTGTAGAAACATGACCAAGGTTTTAAATAATGTTTCTGCTCTGAATGATCTGTTTGATTTCTCTGTATGTTCTCACACAGAGAGGATGGAACCGTAATCGAGACTAAACAAAGATGCTGTAAACCTACAGCGATTATTGAAGTCTGGAAAAACACTTCAGTATCATTTTTCATGCATAGCATCAAATGTTTGGGTGGAACAAGAGTAAATGCTCACACGTACCTGCTGCACCGATTCACTGCCAGGAAACGCTAACGTGAAGTTTGGTCATCCGCATTCGGACCCTGAAACCCAGCAGAAACTGAGCCTCAGCAGTCATAAAACTCATCCTGGAGGACATTTTCATCCAATTGTTGCAGAAGACAAAAACGCCTCTGGGGACAACGAACAGCTTCGTGGGAATTTGGCCAGTAGCTGTTAAACCTTAATTTGGACAAAAATGTGGGAACAGACGGAGAGACGACCGAGGGAAATAAATATCTTCTTATAAAGAAGGGCTGCAGTCATCATAGGTGTCGCTAATAGAAAAGAAACACTTCATTTCCACAAAAGTCCAACGTGAAACCCGACTCGACCTCGTGTTTTTGAAGCTTTGATGATTAAAGCAAGAAAGCGGCCTTCAGTGTGTGTGTGTGTGTGTGTGTGTGTGTGTTTGAATTGAGCAGCAGTGGAGTAGGAGGACAAGTGTAGAACAAAGTGCGTGTGAGCCTGTTGATAACAAATCACGTCCAGATTGTGAAGTTCTCAGGCTGTTCAGGCCCATCTGCCAAACACGCACTTACACACACAGACGTTTGCTTTGCTATCTCCGTGAGGACCTTCATTACCTTTAACCATCAGAGCGAGGCGCCTCACCTGCACCTGCACCTGTACCTGCACCTGTACCTGTACCCCCTCTAACAAACCTTCAAGAAAGAAAAATGAAATCTGGAGCCTTAAAAATGATGTGATTCCACCACCAAACTGCATCTTTGTAGCAGGACTTTGTCTTCTTCCTAAAGAGTCTTCATGGAAAAAATGTGACGAATCAGATTTGTTTGATAACAAATCGCTGTCTGTTCCCACGACCTCGCGAATTATAACGTTAAGAATTACGTAATGGAAAAATAAACTGGAGGGGTGAAAAACAAACGAATGTAACCAATTTATATGAAAAATTAAAAATGAAAGTTATTTTTGAAAACAAACAATTCAGCACTTTAAATAGAAACCAGCTTTTTAAAATTTCAATAAAATGCCTTCCATTAGAGGAAGTGCAACATGGTGATATCCTGACTGTAAAGGCAGGTGGGAATGCTGGGAATAACCTGGGAGTTTGTTTCTTCATTCTGACTGTTTGCTCATCGGAGGCACTCCAACTGACAAATATCTGATATTTGGTGTTAGCTCGGGGTACCTGACGCAGCAGGTGCTCGTGTCCGTAGACGCCAGGAGAGTCCGATCACTTCTTCATTCGTTCTTTTCGCCGATCGCCTGAGCGGTGACGTCAGTGACTCGTCATCAGCGTCATCGTTCGAAGGTGTGGCGCTCCATAACGGTAATATTATAATGAGGATGAGTCTGGTTACTGCTGTTTAACACAGTAACAGGATTTAAAAAATGAGTTGAAATAGTGTTTTTGTAACTACGGATTTCTTTGAACTTGTAATTCACTGAAACTAAAAAATAACTGAAAATAACTGAATAAATACTTTTCTACTCTAAGCACTTAAAATGCTGCAGCCACACCCACCTGTTCACACACACACACACACACACACACAGGATGTTTCCCAAGGACATGTTGACACACAGAGTGGGAGAGCCGGGAATTGCACCACCAACCGTCTGACCGCCCAAAATGAACTAATGATGTCTCAGTGGGAGGAAGTTAGTGCTCAGAGAGGAGCTAACTTCACTGGAAGACAAAATCAGAATAATCGCAGATCCTCAAAAGTGTCACAGATGTAAATGATTAAAGTTCTGATAGATGGACTCACGGTCAGCCCCCTGTGGGCGCTCCTGGGTCAAAGTACAGCTGCAGCTGTCCTTGTTTTAGTATTCAAGTATTCTGCTGAGTAATCGGATAAGGAATAATTTATCTTATTATTGAGCAATAATAAACATTCAAAAGAGGGGAAAAAATGCAGGTATTTTAAAATGAACTCCTCAGTTTCTATTTTGGAGTTTTAATAGTTTAACTTCATGAAACAGCCTGTGTGTGTGTGTGTGTGTGCGCGCGCGTGTGTGTGTGCAGACAGCATCACTGCTGCTGTTGTGTTATCAGGCCTTTTATTGAAAAACTGGGGCCTGCAACAGGTTTAATGTTGTAATACTTTCGTTTCACACGCCGTGCTCATGAATCAGGTCCTATTGCGCGTCTATTTTTAGTCTCAAATGTGGGTGAAACTCTCGCGCTTTCACGTAGATACCTGAGCGCTGCAGATTTGTGGATTAAAGGAAGCATCGAGGATTTTATTTAATGGAGTCACTCGATGGTTTTGTGGCCGCTCAGACTCGTCGGTGTGGAAATGAGCGCTCTGCTGCTGCGCCTCCAGCCGTCCGTGTCCATGTAACCAACAGAGAATTATTGAGGCTTTACTTTAGACTTTGTTCTTCTTCAATAGAATGAAACCGTTTCACTTTGGGAGCCTGTGTTTAGACTGCTGAGAGGCGTTATTCAGGAGCAGCTCTGACCCGCGTCTTCAGTTTCTAGAGATAAAGAGATCTGACACACACACACACACACACACACCGTGAGTCTTCCTGCTCGCTGAGCTTTGATTTTTCCTCCTGTGAGACGCACAGGAGGAAACAAAATCAAAACCGTGTTTTTAATCAAAAACAGCGATGACGTTTCTTCATCGGTTGCTTTGGGAAACCTTTTTTTTTTAACATGAAACGGCATCACGGAGCTGGCACACGATAAAAGTTTAACCAGCTTGATTTCCAGCAGCCCTCGTCACTGGGCCAATGGGAGCCCTGCGTTGGAGGAGGATGTGAACACACATTAAGTGTAAAACAAATCAACAGTGTGTGTGAAGCAGAGCAGAGGGCTCTCACTCGCAGCGCTGGTGGGGTGTATATTTAGAAACTGCAGGCTTTTTATACACAGAGACCCAGTTTGACCCGGAGAGGATGGCGAGCGGTGGGCCGCGGTGGGTCCTTTTAACAGATCTGTACGGTGTGTGTGGGGGTGTGTGTGTGTGTAAAAAATGTGCATTAAAGTTTAATGATTTACTTTGATGGTGGAAATCCTCCTCCTCATGTTTTGGTTTATGGGATGCATTTGTCTTCCTGCAGTGTTAGCGCAGGGCTGCAAGTTTTAAAAATCTCACATTTTTATGAGGTTTAAAGAAAACTGACAGCAAGCTGACGAGAGTTTCTGCACTTGGTGCTTTTTTCAGGGGCTGATTTTTGTCTTTTTGTTCCCCGGATCGAGTGAAGGTTCGACTGAAAGCTTCGTGTCGCGTTTTGTTTGCTTTCTGAAACTGTCAGTGGTGCTGAAGGCGACGTCAGACCAGAAACATCAGCATGTTATCCTCATGTGTCCTTCATCTGCTCCACAGCTGACCAGACATTGGTTTATATTTCTTGGCCAACAGAAATATGTTTTCATAATGAATCATCAGACTGGCAGATTGGAGGTGCTGGGATGGTTTGGGTCCATATTTGAGTCCCTGATGTGCACTTTGACCTGATGTGAACTTTGAAACGAGCCTTCTTTCCTTTTACAGCGTTCCTCTTCCTGTTAACGTGTATTTGGGGTTAAAGTCACACCTGTGTTTTTGCATATTTTAGACCTGGACTTGAACAGGGACACTCACGCAGAGCTTCACTGAGCCTAATGATGCCGTAATAACCACCGCTTTATTTCCTTAAATATAAAACCAGTGTAACAGCTGCTCTAACAGGCTCTGAGGAAGTCACCTGGATACATGAAACACTGTTTTAGCACCACTGTAACCGCTCTGTGAGTGAACAGTTTTCAACTCTTGTAACACTTTAGAATTTGTAGCATTATTGGAATATTATCGGGTATATCATCCTTTTTTTTTTATTCCACATATTTTTATTTTTATTTTGTAAATGCACACCTCACGGCTCTGTTAGCAGCTCACTTGGATTCAGAGTTTCTTTTTTTTTAACCTTTACTTCACCTGGACACAGAAGCACTGAGGATCTCTTTTGCTGCACCGACCTGAGCCAAAGTAAGCAGAGAATAATTTATTTGTTGGTTATCAGGCTGATTGTCCACATCAGGTCTGATACAGTCAATAAGAACGACTGGAAGTCTTTTACTTAGAAATCAGCACAGCTTAAATCTTGCACAAAATAAAAATTAAATGTAGTATGTCCCTTTTTCAGGACCGTGTTTTAGATAGAACACAGGCTCATATATTCAGTTTTGGATTCCCTGCTTCTGGTTTGCTTGTGACCTGGAAACGCTGGGATCAGACTTTGGAGCTTAGCCGGGAGAAGCCGGGAGAGGCCGGGAGAGCCGGGAGAGGCCTCTCCGTGGGCGCGTCTCTCGGGCTGTCTGCTGAGGTGCAATTGATCAGCTTATCTGCAGCTCGCGTGAATCCTGCGTCACACACGTCCTACAGACACACACAGGTCGCAATATCCTGAATGGTGTGACATTTACTGGGTCAACATACACTGTATGCAATCGTGTGTGTGTGTGTGTGTGTGTGTGTGTGTGTGTGAGCGGCCTATAAACTGGTGTTTGTAATCAGATTTGTTAACGCTAAGTCGATCAGAGATGCCGGTCAGCCATTTGCTGATAAGAGAGAGAAAACCAATAAACGTCTGCACTGCTGAGGAGGAAGTGTGTTCGTGCTTCCTGACTTTTTGTTTGTAATTCAGTTTATTGTCTGTTCCATTATCTGTAATGCCACTTGATATTTCCAGCTCCATCTTATGGAGACCTTCCTGGAACTTTTAGTGGCTGCAGAGAAACACGAAGTCTTTCGGCTGAATTCACTGACACAACCAAACTAAATCTGCAACTTAATAACACACACGAGCACACAAGTGTCTCTTACACACACACACAGGGCTCACACAGCCTGCAATTGTAGTGAGAACATAATTACAGCCAGTGTTTGCTCACTTGTGTCCGTGAACATAATTATCACTTTTAAGGTTTATTCAGAGACGTGCGGATGATTATTTTTAGCCAGTGATGTTTCATTTAAAGGTTATAGGGGAGTTTGTGTTTGTTCATTGGGTTTGTGGGTTTGTTTTAATGTGTTTGCATGAGTGTGTTTTCCAAAGACTGTATGTAAAAGACGGAAAAACCCACCGTGACAGCACATAATGTTTTTTTGTTTGTTTTCTTAACCTCAGCATAAACATTTTGCTCATTGCTACAGTTTTAGAGCCAGAAGTGACCGCGATTAGACAAGATGGTGGCAGCTAAGTTACCGGCTAATGCTAGCAAGGTTGTTTAGCAAACTTGCTTTCGTAAAGTGTGCAGGTGCAACCCGGAGTTTATTTTTGCTGCTCCCATATTCATAAGGAGACACCACAGCGGCGGGATCCACATATCTGAGTCACGACCCCGCGTCTTGGGCAAATTTAACTGCTACATCGTCAGTGTGAATAAACCAATAAGATGTTCTAATTCCACTCCTCAAAAATCGAGCACAAACTTCTTGGACGCACTGTGGTGCAACACGCCGTTACTGCAGCTCGCTGCCAGTCGTAGCAGCAGTGCTACTAATTTCAACCCACCCGGCGTAGTTACTGTATCTCGTCTTAGAGGCCAGAACTGTGTTTTACACGAGGTCGTAACCACGTTGGTTTGTGTTGTAAAGCTGGCGTGTTAACATGTGAGTCTGGCTTCATTTTTCAGCCCCTGAAGGTTCCATGTGGCACCTTCGTGTTGGACTTTATTGGGTATAAAATTAGTATTAGAGTCTCAGTAAATACTGCAGCTGCATTATTACTGCCTGCGTGTTTATACCTGCATAATAATCACTTTTCACCTATATATGGTGTGTGTGTGTGTGTGTGTGTGTTGTTGTTTTTCCACAAGGCTGAAACATGTGTGGGCATGTTTTGTTTTTTATATCTGATGTTTAAATGTGTGCGTGTGTGTGCACATGAGTGTGTGTGCACATGAGTGTGTGTGCACATGAGTGTGTGTGTTTCTGTAGATAACAGGAAAAATGTACTTGTTTACGTGCGCTTGGGTGTGGAGTGCGCGCGTGCGTGTGTGTGCATCCTGTGCATTCACATGTGTCTCGGTGTGAATCCATTTACCAGTTCGTGCTCAGCTGTGTGTGTGTGTGTGTGTTTGTGTGTGTGTGCGTGAGTGCCACAGTCACAGAGTGGGTCGCTGTTTGCCTCGCTCATAGTGAGCATCACCATGGCAACAGCACTAGCAGCGCAGTGTGAAGTGGAGGAAGAGCCGGCGGTGCTCAGCGTGATGGAGAGCGATAGAAAGACTGGTTTCACGGGAGCGCACGATTGGCCGGGCTGGATGATGATGTCACGTATTTAATCGGCGGCTGAACTCATCCAGATGTGTTCTTTGTAACCGCTCAATAATTGTGGTTACTTAACACATACAGAAAAACACTGGATTTCATTTGTGTGTGTGTGTGCGCGTGTGTGTGTGTGTGTGTGTTTAAATGTAATCATTAAAGATAGATAGTCAGTTGAGATTATCAGGAGTTAGTGATCAGATTAAAACACAGGAAGAGCAAAGCAGAGACTTGGGGGGAGGGAGGAGGAGAGGTGTGTGTCATACTGAGCATGCTCTTTGTACTAACTTCCTGCTCTCTTCTTCCTGACAGAAAAAGCCCGTTCAGAGAAGCTGGTGTTCAACAAGAAAGAGAGGAAGGCGAGCGGAGGAGACGCTCTGAGCGCAGCTGAATCAGAGGAATTATTTCAACGTTTGGACTGAGGCAGGATCCCTGGATTCGTCTCTTACCTTTTTTTTATTTATTTTTTTATTCCCATCTGTTTTGTTGTGGAGAGATTCATTGAAACTGACATTAATCTTTTGAGAGCGGCGCTAATGTTGGACCTCAACATCTGCCTAAAGATGAAGGGCTGCGGCGTTTTTTCTCTCTGAGTGTTGTGACTGCCAAGTTTGGGAGGTACTCTGGGAATCTTTCACTTGTGTAATTCGTTTCATGTTCTGCTTTTGTGATCTCTTATCACAGTCTGTCTTTGCCTGATAAGGTTTTTTTTTCTCATCAAACAAAGAGGAGAAGGGGGACTGTTTCTCAAGTTTCTCAGCATCGAACCTGAGAAGCATTTGCATTCCAGTTGGCTTCACAACGGGACAAATCCTGCCTTGTTTGTCTGATAGGGAGAGTGTTTGAGTAAGTCAGTGTCCCTCTGTATCGGGGGACAATAACCGACCCTGTCTGTCTCTTTGGGGAAAAATGGGATCAGAAAAGGACTCGGAGTCGCCTCACTCCTCGGTGAGTGGCGTCCCCAACCCTAAGTGCCGTGCGGCAGGCAAACGCCAGGGCCGCATCTCCTTCCACAGCCTCTTCCACAGTAAACGGAGCTCTCGGGGAACCAGGGCCCCCAAAGGAGGAGCGGCCACCCCTTTATCGCATCACCATCAACATCACCACATGCAACAACAGCTGCTTCCTTCCGCCTTGAGTACAGCAGCTGCTGCAGCTGCTGCTGCACCCACCGCAACGACCACCGCAACCGCCACGACCCCCCAGGATGCAGCCTCCGGCACCCCCTCAAAGCCGCTCTCCTCCAGCCAGCCCTCCCTGGGTGGAGGCGCTTCATCGGGGGAGGCCAATCTCCTGGAGTGCCCCCTGTGCCTGGTGCGCCAGCCCGCCGAGCAGCTCCCCGAGCTGCTGGGCTGCAGCCACCGATCCTGCCTCTGCTGCCTGCGCCAGTACCTCCGCATCGAAATCACCGAGAGCCGAGTCCAGCTCAGCTGCCCCGAGTGTGCCGAGAGACTGGCCCCGCGGCAGGTGGCCGACATCTTGGATGATGCAGCCCTGCTGGAGAAGTATGAGGAATTCCTACTGAGGAGGTGCCTCGCTTCCGATCCGGATTGCCGATGGTGTCCGGCACCCGACTGCGGGTAAGAAACTCACTGATATCATCTGAATCTTTGCTTTGCTTCGTGTGATATTATCCAGAGTTTGGTGTCTCTTTAACTGCATGTGTTTCATATATATATAGTAAGAAAAAACATCTAATATTTAAGTATTAAGGCCTATTTTGTCCCATGAACAAGCCCCAAAAACATCTGCAGTTACATTGAAGCAGAAATCCGAAACAATCTTTAAATCGGGGAAACAAAACCAACAAATTAGATACTTTTTTTCTTTGATGATTAATGGATCGATAGACGTGAGACATGCTGTATATTTTATCCAGCTTTTTTAGTAAACTGCAACATTTTCTACTCCCAGGGTGTCAAAAATCATTATCCTATAGAAATGCATAAGATGTCTTGTGTGCAATGACGTGCTGGCTGCAGCTGGACGCCCGGAGCTAACGGGCCGGTTTCAAAGAAACGCCGTTGAGTTGCAGGAGTGACGATAGCATCACATCACTGAGTCAGGAGGATCTGGATCTAATTTGGGACTTTTTGCCATTTGCATTCAAGTATTGTTTGTACTCTTTACTTTTGCTTTCGCTTGTGTTTAGGCAGTAAAATCGACTCTGTTGGGTTTTTGCTTCAAACGCTCCTCTTCAGTGTGTGGATGCTGAAAATTCCTGTTTCTAGCGTTAGAAAATGGGAATACGAGCTGTAACGGACCCTCTGATGACCCAGTGTGTGACAGCACAGACAGCGAGGACACCGCGGGCACATTTCTGAAATAAAACCACCAGTTTCAGCAGTGGATGAATGAATGGATGCTGTGGAGGCTGGAGCGAGCGTTTACAGTAAGCTGCAGTTTGGGGCTCAGTTTCAGCTTTGTTTCCGTCTTCCTGTCAGACTCGACTTATCAGATTGTGGTTTAAGGCGATGATGCTAAAAAGCTTCAGCGTCGTGGTCTGTCGTTTGTGCGCAGGTTTGCCCCGCGCTGAGCGCGCTCGCCTTCGGGGACTTCACGTTGTGTAATTTATAAACAAACAAAGCAAATGTGAGAAAGAGAAACTAGACTGTGAGACAGACTCAGAGTGAAAATGGAGCGAAGCCAGAGGCCTTCCAGGTGTTTGAGTAATCAAAGAGAATAAGTTGTAATGAGCATGACACATAAAGAGAGTCGGGGGGGTTTTCAAGCCTGGTTTGAATGAAGAAGTCATGAAAGGCCGGCTCAGGTCGCTCCGTCGGTTTGGTTTTATTTCTTCATTCTTTCTGCTGCCGTCTCATATGTTGCTTCATAGTTCATGTCAGTTCCTGCACTTTTGTGTCTGGTTCAAGAGAACAGGAACTATTCTGACCTGATGGCTCAGAGAGAAAAAGGCAGACGCAGAGCGAGGAATCAAATTTCAAAGTGGAGGAGAAGCTGTAAGTGGGTCAGAGGCCTGCGGTGGCCCTGTGGTCAGAGGAGGGGAGAGCCAGATGGGTTTGGAGGCAGAGCCGCCGCTCGGCTTCGGTTTCTGGAACAAATGAGAGGCGTTTGTTTCATCATAGAAAGCAGGAGTGATTCACTGTGTTTGTGTTTCTGTGTCTGTCTGTGTGTGTGTGTGTGTGTGTGGGAAGATAGAACGCAGATTCTCAGAGATATTGTGCTGCTCTGGTTTTGTACAGTAATTCATATATTGGCACAGGGGAAAGTCTAATCTAAATGCAATCTGCATAAATCTGACTGCTTGTGTTTTCTGTGTGCGATTCTGTTTCTCGTGTTCAGTCCCAACAAAAGAAGATTTAATGCAGTTTTCAAAAACACAAATGCAGTCAGGGTTTGTTTTGTTTTTTTAACTCTCTTCGGTGCATTCAGAACGTCTGCAGCTCTGCATGGGAGTATCAGTCATTTACATAAAGTGGGTTTATTTTAATGAAAATAGAAATATTACAGTTTTAATTATGAGAGAGCTCGTGCTAAGTGTTTTGTTAGTTTGCAGATGTGTGTTCACATGCATGAAGTTCAGGTGTGACATTGTTACAAAGAGATACTTTATGAGAAATTGAAGAATGAAACTTTTGAGCAGGTCCGTGCACCTTTGCTCAGCTGTTGCTGCAGCAGCTGGTGGATGATGTTAACCAGCAGACCTATAATATAGAAATCACTGTGTGATGAACACTGAACAGGCTGTTGTGATCCCAGGAAGGACGGGCTGACATCTCACATGAAAATAAAGTTCTCACCTGTCAGGTGAAAGGTTTGCACCCTCTCTCTGTTTGCTTTACTTCCACAACTTCCTTTGGGCGGGTGTGACCTGATAAACTGCTTATTTTCTTTAGTGAATCTATAGTTGTTTGGTACTGCAGGAAGCAGCTCCATCGTGGCTCGCAGTCTGATTACAGGAAGTTATTAGAACATGAGGTACAACCTGTGAAGACCACGAACACAGAATAACACAAACTTTGATACTTGTTAAGAAAGCAGAACATTTGGATGATTTGCCCCGATTATGATAAATATTTGAGTTTTATCCACCGAATGAACGACCTGCTCTGAGCGGATCAATCTCACTGTCACATCTTCACCACTTCAGGTTTTCCTGTGGGCCCAAACCCACAGTTAGGGTGGGTTCGCTCTCCGTGGGGATGTAAATGAAGCTCAACAGCCATTTTTCTGATCGATACTGTAAATGTCTTTTAAAGCAGAGCTCTTTAATGAGTCTCCAGGCCTGCGGCACGGCTGTTTCTAACGTGAGTTTAGCCTCTTTAAACTGTGGATGACAGTTCGGGGGAGGCTGATGTCCTCTGCAGTATCTCTGTGGTAAACTCGGGATGCAGGAGGCTGTGACGGAGCACGGCGGCCTGCCCTCGCGGCAAAAAGCACAGCAGGAGGTTTATAGAGGTCGGGATAGACGTAATTTAGACATAAAGCAAAACCTGTGTGTGTGTGTGCGTGTGTGTGTGTGTGTGTGTGTCACTGAAGCTGAGGTCGGCTGCTGACCTACATATTTGCAGGGACAGTCCGCCGTCTGAGGCCAGCAGTGACTCAGCCTCTTCTTTACATGAGACCAGACCGAATTGTTATTCACCACAAACAGCCGCGGCTGGAGACAGGGGAGAAACACACCCACGCGCGAGCGCACACACACACACACACACACACACCCGAGAGCTGAAGGGAGAGGAGGCGTCAACAGAAAGCAGAAAAAAAAAGGTGTGAAGTTCTTCCACGTCACTGGTAATAAAGTGTTTATAACTGAGAAGTGTGTGTGTTTGTGTGTGTGTGTGTGTCTCTCTGCTGGGAAAGTTATGTAAATGTGACCTGATTTTTGCCACCTTATCTTTTTTTTTTAGACGTTTTCTATGAGTTGAGAGTGTAAGTGACACGCGAGCAGAGAATGAGTGAAGATTGTGTAAATTATCCACGTTACACTCGCCGTTTGCCGCCTGCGCTCTCGCAGCCGCCCGCACGTCCTGCAGGTGGGTAACGAACAGTAAATGTCACCAGTGCGTTTAGGTTTCTCTGTCTCTTTGTTGTCTCTCAGGTGTGGAGGGCATTTTTATCTTACGTCTTTCTGAACACTTTCTTTTTGATATTAATGAGAGCAAACACGATCGAGTGCTTCCTCCCAGCCGTCTCATATTAAACTGCAGGTTTATAATGTAGTAAAAGATCAATATTTGCAAATAAAAGGTCATCAGGTGACCGTCACACACGTCGGGCTGCAGCAGGCAGACGTTGGAGACAAAGTTTTCTAGTATCTCGGGGAAATAGTGGCATATTTAGCAGCTAAGGAGCCAGATGTTTACTTCAGGACAAGTGACGTATAAATGAATGTCCGTAAGTGGTGTTTGCAGCCTGCACGGCTGCACTAATGTGGGCGGACCGATCTTTGCTGCTTTCAGTCTGCGAGCATGAAGAGTTTCTCAAATGCTTTTTAAGGCTATCAGACAATCTCCCGTATGAATGTTGAGATATGTTGTCATGCCGATGTGGTGGAAAAGCTAAACCTCAGAATTATCCCAGATAAGCATCGG
>VUQJ01045631.1:0-10639 GCA_015108635.1 Andinoacara biseriatus
CTTCTATCTCTCTCTCTCTCTCTCTCTCTCTCTCTCTCTCTCTCTCTCTCATGCGCTCTCAAACACACACACACACACACACACACACACACACACACACACACACAGAGATCACCTCATATTTTTCTTGTTTCCTGCACCATCATTGCAGTTATGCTGCAGCTAGAGTTCTGACAGGGACAGAAAGAGAGCAGATTTCTCCCATATTGGCTTCTCTTCATTGGCTCCCTGTTAAATCCAGAATTTAATCCTTTTTCATAAATACAAATCCCTGGTCTGCCATCGGGACTCCTCCCGGTAGGACATGCCTGGAACGCCTCACCTAGGAGGCCTCCTAGTCAGATGCCCAAACCAACAGCTACTGCTGATGTGGAGGAGCAGCAGCTCTGTTCTCTGCTCTTCTGTCTTTCCCCTCACCTCCCAACCAGTCAAGGCAGACGACCGCATATTACCTGATTCACAGGTGAAGGTGCGTGAGGTGTCATCCGTGAACACGATGGCCACCGCCTGTCGCTTGGTGTCACGTGGCAGTCGTGTGATATTCTTGACATTGCTGATCTCTGTCACCTAAACAAGTTGAAGATAAAATGGAAATCAGGGCTGATTAACCAGCATTAACCCCCCGCCAGAACCCCCCAGGACACCTCGTAACATCAGCCGGAGAGCCAGGAGCCCCCTGCTGGCAGCGTTAGGGTAAGGCTGGACTCAGCACAGCAGACGTTCATTTTCTTACATGCATTTTTTTCAGGAGCATCGGTGCTGGTTTGTTCCACACCCACAGACCTGTGCACCATAGTGGGGCACGTCACCGGTTACCACCCGCTCTACTTGAGTGGGCGTACCACCTTTTTCCTCTTTCTGAAAATAAAAATTCCTGATCGGCTGCTGTTCAGGCCCAGAGGAGATCTAAGCCTGCACTGCACACATAAAAACAGCAGGTGTCCACAGGCGCAGAGATCAGGCTGGTTCACATCGATCGAGTGTTTTCAGCTCCGTGTTCACACCTGAGCTTCAAGCTGAAGCGGTGAGGATCAGATCTGCTGATTCTCTCAGACACGTCTTCTCTGAAAACATTTAAGAATCATTTACAACCTCAAAATTGTTAATCAGAAATCGGATTAAGCTGTGAGGAGTTATTGTTCAGCACCACATATTCCACAAACCGTCTCACTCATTGCAGTCGGAGCTTTTCCCATAACTGTGAGTCTAATGTCAAACAGAAGCTGACATCATCCTCACATTTAGCCAGAGCACACCTGTCACTCAGGTGTCGTTTAATTAGAGACCTGATTCTTTAGAACTTCTGTGCTCAAGAAGAACTTTGCTAAAAGTCATCTTCTCATACCTTCTAACTTTGTGATCACAGAGAAAGAACAAAGAGCAAACACAACTTCACAAGCATTGATGAGCTGAAGGATGCTAAGTGAAGGAGAGCGGAGGCAGGCAAGAGGGTCATTTGAAGGAGAGGCGCTGCTGCTGCCGATGATGATGATGATGATGAAGAATGAAAGATTGCTGAGTTTTAAAGAGAGAAAGAACGAAGAAAAGGAGACAAAAAGAGACGACCGGCTCACGCTGAGCTCGGCGCAGACTTTCATCTCTGTCAGTGTGTCTATCACCTCTGAAAGTGTTAGTTTTCTCCTTCAGAGCAGAGCATACCTGCCCCCCCCCCACACACACTTACTTTAGGACACGCTCTGACGTAGGCAGCCTTCTCATCAGGGTATTTCTCCAGACGACGAGGTCCTTTGCTGGAAGATTTCTTGAACACCAGCCAGCAACGCCGATAGATCTGAAACACACACACACACACGCACACACACACAATAATAATTTTAGACCAACATTGACTCACAGAACGTGCTTCCCCCCGGTGGAGCATGAAGCCACTGCAGGACGTGGAGTGAAGCTGAATTCTGCTTGTGCGCTCAAACGAAGCTGTTGCTGTTTTGTGTGTTGTGTGTCTGCGTTGCTCTGCAGTTTAATCACTTTGAGTTGATTCATATTTTTCCAACTTATTAAAAAAAAGAAGAGGTACCCAGAAATGTGTAGGATAAAACAGCGGCTTTTACACGGGCCAGTTGCAGTGTGTGAGCTGCACTGAGTTTGTGCAGTTAAAGGTTCATGGAGGTGCCGTCAGGTTCCATTACAGGTTCCGTTACAGGTTCCGTTACAGTGTCGAGTTTCAGACAAGTTTGTGGTCGAGATGAATCTGTGCGGGTAGATTCAGATCCATGCTCTGTTGGACCACCACAGTCCAGTTAGTTACAGCTCCTGACACAAAGGCTGCGTATCCAGGCTCAGGAACAATTAAACTGGGAGAGGAAGGCCTGGACAGGTAACTCCACCTCAACACAGAACCCCAAAAAACCCAGTGTTGGTTAAAGGTTTATAAAAGTGACACTTTATGAAATGCTGCAAGTTTCTGTTTTCAGTTCAGTTCAGTTCAGTTCAGCTGCAGTGTTTTAAAGGCCACCATACAGCTGACCGCTGCAGTCCATCTTATCTGCCAAGAAGCTGTTGATTCATACAGACAAACACGGGTTCATGAATTCATATGCAGAATGTTTCCAGCCCCCCCCCCCACACACACACACACTTTTTTCCTTCAGCCTCGGTTGTTTACCAGAGCTTAGTTCGGTCTCGAGGGTGGGAACGGGGAGAAAACGGGAAGCTCAGGTCTGATCTTTAGTGAACAAGTGTGGAATACAAACACATCTCCACCTGTATGACCTCTAAAAGGAAATGTGAGCAGTAAAGAGTCTGCCTTCTGAAATCAGCTCGGATACAGACTCTCAGCATCAGTGTGCATTCACCCAGACGTGGATCCATAAAAAATGATTTTGCCATTTTGTGTAATCGTGTTCAGCTGATGGGCTTTTCCAAAGTGATCTCTGAGCAGGAAGTAATTCCTCCTTTTCAGAGTAGAAGTGATTATTGATGGACTGAACTGGTTGTTGTGAGGCTCAAAACAGGCAGCAACACCCAGGGATGAAAATAAGGAACCAAAGGCGTGGCCTCTCTGACTGACAGGTGGATGGCGACACAGGTGGATAGTGACACAGGTGGATGGTGACACAGGTGGATAGTGACACAGGTGGATGGTGACACAGGTGGATAGTGACACAGGCAGATAGTGACACAGGTGGATGGTGACACAGGTGGATAGTGACACAGGTGGATAGTGACACAGGTGGATAGTGGTGGAAGGTCGCATGTCTGATCTTCAGACAGTTAGTAAATGCGACAATATCAGAAATAAATCAACACTTTTATCCATATTTATCTGTGTCAGACCCCCGACTTCAGTTCAGGAGATGAGGTTGGCGGTGAGGAGGAAGAAGACAGGATTTTATTACAGTGGAGCCGTCTCTGTCCTTCACATTTTCACATCTTTGGTGACGAGGACTCCTCCCTCTGACCCCTCCCTTTAACATTTTAACTTCCTGGTCTGTCCAGCAGTCAAAGAACAAAACATTAAACCTGTTTTGAACCCTTAGCACATGCTGGCATTTACTGTTCAACTCTGAAAAATGAAAGTTCTGACACTTTAACAGTAAGGAGAAACTTTCTGATGCCTGAAGAAACCAGACATGATGCATTTATCAGGCTGGAGCCTCAGAGGAAGAATGACCTCATGATATCAGGTCACCAATGAAGCACTTTGGGGTAAGGTCAGGCTTTTTGTCACCACATGCTAGTTTAGAAACTAGAAGGTCTGACAGATTTTTAGCAGCATTTTGGCCATTTTGTGGAGCTAATCCCCAGACGGGTCCCTGGAGACCTGCAGGCTGATAAGAGGTTAAAACCAGAACAAAGATCAGGTGGATTCACCGAGGTTAGAACATTGCAAGTTATCAACAAAAACAAATGACAACAGAGAAATGAAGGAATGAAATGTAAAGATCACAAAGGCACCAAACATGTAGTTCTTTGGTTCCTTTTTTACTCCATGAACATCTGCACTGCTTTCATGGCCACCATCTGTATGGATGCCTCCTCCCCATCATTCTTCAGCCTCCTCCTCTTCATCTCTCCCTTCCCTGCATCCCTTCACCGTCCTCTAGTAATCAGGTCTCAGCAGACGGAGATGTGAGGAGTGCTAAGTGAAGCTAAAGAGAGGAGACGGAGGAGGGAGGAAGGGGAGGATGGGAGAGCTAATTGCTTCCTTCTTGTAGCTTCAAAGATGAAATGAATGTGAAGCTGTTGGGAGTTGCTGTGATTCTCGGAGGTTTGCTCAGATGAAAGCACGAGGAGATGATGATGTTATGCAGCCAAGGTGTTAGTGTAACCTTGAAATGCTGCGTTGGCACATTTTAACGGATAGATGGCTTCACTCTGTTTTTCTTCTAAATCACACATTTGTCCTTCAGTCCTGAAGTTTCTGTGCGCTCACAGTAAAAGAAAAAGTGACACAGAGAGAGATGGCTGTGAAAGAGCAGCTTTCTTTATTTCTTAAAGAAAATGTTTAGGAAACGAGTCCAGTGCGGACAGCGCAGTAAGCTTTAATTTGAATTTACCAGCCAGATCAGAAGAGTTAAGATGAGTTAGCTCATCGTATCCACTCAAGATCGTATTTTCCAAGGTGAGGTAACTTCCCAGGCAGCAGAGTGACCCTGAACCGGATCTGTCCTGGAAGCATCACAGGCTCCGTGACAGACTCACAAACCGGGTGCTGATCGGAGTCCGCTCGACCACCGTCAGCGTTCAAACCACTGCAGGGATTTTTCTTTTGGAGCCAGACGGCAGCATCATCAGAGATCCTGCATGTTAGCATCACACACACACGCACGCACACACACATACACAGAGTTCTGCTAAAATAGGGCCGAGGAGGTTTGTGACTTTCACGCCGCAGACCTCGGTGCAGCGAGCTGTCCTGAGCTGGGGTTAGACCCACGGAGGACGCTGACATCAGCATTCAGGTTGCAGGTGGATGACAGATAAGGACAGACGGCTCTTTGGCTTCATTGTGTTTGGGTCTCGTTTGCCTGCAGTGTGACTGAAGCCTGCCGAAACCAGGTCAGCAGTGTAAAAACAACAGTTTCAGATGCTGAATTCAGTCACGATGAATCTCTGTGTGAACAACGAGGCGCGGACGCTGATGCAGAACCCGAATCGGCTCCGGTCGCGCGTCGAAAACGTCCTAGCTGCTGAGCGTTGATGTGTGAAAACTACAAAGATGGCGTGGGATGAATCCCCCGCTGAGGTGGCTCAGCTCTGGGCGAACTTTTGTTCCATCTTCTACCAAATATAAAAATCTGTAAAATTAGGACCAAATGAAGTAATGTAAAAAATGATTTCTCATCACTTTTGAAACAATTTATTTCCTGTAGCAAGTGGAAATGGGACATTTGGAAATATGCCCATTACTTAAATCATGTTACGTGAAATGAGTGCACATATATTTTCTATTTCCATCTACACAAACACGTGTACAGTGAACTACAGGAATGGGTTAAAACCCTGATTTACTCTTTCTATTATGGCAGCAATAGAGTCAGAAAGGGACACACAAAAAAAGGCACAACGAAGACAAAGTCCTGAGCTTGTCTAATGCAACCTGTTACAGCAAGACTCTGGGAGGGACAGCTGATCAGAGCGGTTTGGTAAATACACTGAGGTATACGGCTTTAAAAGTAAAACATTCCAGAAATCAATATGAACCAATGACATTTTGTCCCTGTATTTAAAGGTGGCACAAACAAGTACAACCTTTCAGTTCAGACAGGTTACTTCCAGCAGGACAATCAGCACACAGAGGATCGATGTGCTGCTGCAGAGCCTCGGGAAACGCTGCATCTCTAACAAACGTCCCCGCGGGCACCATTAAAGTTTGATTTGATCTCAGCGCACCTGCTTCATTAAGCTTCTGGCGCCCACCTCTGCTGCACCGTCCCAACATCTCCAGTCAGTCCTTTCAGCTACGCTGCTTCTGTAATGGACCACAGCTATTTGTGGTGATGACTTTGGCCTCATAGAAAATAAGGTCAGTGCTAACATTGACCAGCGCGACAATTCTGTGTGATCATCCGGGCGCTTGAGTGTGAAAAACACATTCAGAGTCAGTCACTGTTTTCTCATACAAATATGCCGCACGTCACTGAGACGATTAAAGCGTTAAAATTGGAGATACGAGAGAGACAAACATCTCTGGGAGAACAGCAGAGGTGACGGGTGCACTGACCATCCAAACCTATGATGCTGAAAAACACCCAGAAACCACATGAGACAGTCAGTTGTTACGTGTGTGTGTGTGTCTTACACTGCATCTAGTTCATATTTCTCTATGTGCAGACTTTCATTTGTCGAGTTTATGGGGTTTTACGATGCACACACTGTCAACATAAGGAATAAGCATCACGCTGCCTTAAAGACCGATGGAAAGGTCCCGGCTGATTTATAAAATCTTTACAAACATTTTCTCTTCTGGAGACGGAGCTCAGGACCTGCGAGGGCAGCAGAACCACATCTCTGTGATCCTTCACCGTAATGACGGCAGAAGACACAGCAGGCCGCGTGCTTCAACTATCGTTTATCATTAGAATCTGTTTCAGTTCAGATCTCAGCTGAACACTAAAATCGCAATAATGGTCCAGTGATTTAGTAAAACTGAAGTCCTTCTAAAATCCACTCTCACTACTCAGCAGCCGCCTCAGGCACTTATTTTGAAGCATTGTCTGGATTCACCTTAATTCCAGTCATCGCCGGAGCACCGCCAGTCAAATCTGATTGAAAACTAGCATCAAAAGTTTGCTAATTTTGCCCAAAATCAAGTTTTAAAAAGTTTGCTCTCCTGAAGTTCTACTTCTGTAACATCATCGGCACCGAATTCTCTGTCTCTCTTTCTGACGTCTTATTCATCATCATTTCTGGCAGCTTGTCATCAGTCACAAAACTAACATCAGCCTTTACAGCAGACTGCCCTGCTCGGACTCTTTGAGCTTGTTTTACTGGATTACTTGTGGTTCCTAGGATCCTTCAGAGTAGAATGGGAGGCAGAGCCTTCAGCTTTCAGGCCCCTCTTCTGTGGAACCAGCTCCCAGTTTGGGTTCGGGAGACAGACACCCTCTCTATTTTTAAGATTAGGCTTAAAACTTTCCTTTATGATCAAGCTTATAGTTAGAGCTGGATCAGGTGACCCTGAACCCTTCCTTAGTTATGCTGCTATAGGCTGCTGGAGGTTTCTTCCTGTTAAAAGGGAGTTTTTCCTTCCCACTGTGACCAAGTGCTGCTCATAGGGGGTCGTTTTGACTGTTGGGTTTTCTCTGCATTATTGTGAAGTCTTTACCTAAAACATCTCATTGTACATCCTGCATAATGACAATAAAGGCATTCTATTCTATTCTATTCTATTCTATTCTAAACTGACTGTTGTTATTTGGTGCTATATAAATAAAATTGAGTCTTTACTGGCTGCTCCTTTTATGACCTCATGTTCACAAGTGAAGTTTCTGATTTTAACTTTTTACCCGGTCTCTCTCTGTTAATCCATCCAGCCAAAACCTGCTCTGCTCTGAGCTGCATTACACCACTTGACTCGTTTAATTCCTGGCAGGATCCTGTGATGAATCCTCAGCTTCCCAGCTTTCTTCTTTTGGAGATTAACTTCACACCTCTGGCAGGATTAACAATGACAGTGGTGGCTGTGCTAATTGTTGCTGGTGTCAATCCAGAGTTTAACATGTCAAGGCAGGACTGTAATCCCCAAATAAGACACAATGACCACTTAGAAAAGAAGAAAATAACTTAAAGCGACGTACACGTCTTAATGCACACAGTCCCCACAGATGTTAAATACGGTGGAAAGAGTGGATTTTTCACTGTGACAGAGCAAAGCAGGGAAAGATCAGTGAAAGTTTGCAGTTAAATGCCAAATAACTAAATTCTCAAATAATGACAATTGAAGTGCAGCTTTGATACTGTTGACCATAACATTTTATTACAGAGATTAGAGCATGCTGTAGGTATTCAAGGTACTGCACTGCAGTGGTTTGAATAATATTAATCTAATAGACTCCAGTTTGTTCATGTATATGGAGAGTCTTCTTTACACACTAAGGTTAATTATGGAGTTCCACAGGGTTCTGTGCTGGGACCCATACTATTTACACTACACATGCCTCCCTTTGTCACAGTGAGTGGAAGCAGACTGTGTGGCATGTGTGGAGGTGAGAACGCAAAACTAAGAAAACCTAAACTGGAGAAGAAGGCTAGGGAACACTGGGAGCACTGGGAATGCAGATATAAGACACAGCCGCAATGACAACAAGACTCTGACAAGAGACAAGAGGAAGACAGAGACAATATATACACAGGGGAATAATCAGGCGGCAGGTGGGGAGCACAGCTGAAGACCAGGAAGTAAAACTACATACAAGGCAGACAAGACCAAGACTGGCAAAGTAAAACAGGAAACAGTAGGCACGGGACAGAGATGCAAAATTGTCACAATAAAACTGAACACAAAACATGAGGCATGGGACCTGACACAGAGGGACAAAACAGACACTTGGACACAGAAACGCAGGGAAGGAAAGAACAATCTAAAAACCACGACTAATAACAGGAAACCGTAACCGTAACTAAGACTCCAAACAATAAGCAACTCAGAAACACAACAAAAACAGAACCTTAAAGAAACGAAGACAAAACACTGGGCATATGGGCCAAGACCATGACACAAAGCATTGCATATATATTCAGTTATGCAGATGATACCCAGCTTTATGAATGAATCAATGAATGATACTTTATTGATCCCACAATGGGGAAATCCAAGAAGACAAATTATCTCTACATGAACAGCATCGGGGCTGCAGCTGAAAGAGTTAAAGCTAAAACACTGACCATTAATTTAATGGTATACTCGATTATAACCCATCAGAGTATTTCATGTCTTAATCATAAAGTTGTGATATTGCTCAGGCTGTTAACTCACACAACTGGTATTTTTGCCGTCTTTTTTTCCTGCCTTCAAATAGGCTAAACTTTATTAATATAGTTGCTTATTTTCCAGTCTCACTGACCAAAATGTCTAAAGTGCACAAACATTCATACAGTAAATTTAACACTAACCTGCACAGTGATGTTCTCACATCTCTGATTCATCAGCAGCCGCTGTTACTTTCACTCTGTATTATGACGTGTCTTCATATTTTTCTGCCAGTACAATAATCAGTGTGATTTCATTTGAATGTGCTTGTACCGAGTTCGGGAACTGCTGATAGCCAGCTCCGTGTGAGCGCTTATCCCGATCACCAGTGTTAGTTTAAGTGACTCCAGATAACGGTGAGAAACCCTGACTACGGTGAAGTACAAGCTTCAGGAGTCTCAGTTTTTACTTCCTTGTTCCTGCTCTGAGGAGTTTAGTCTGCATGTTTGCGGCATGCTAAGGTCACATCTGCGTTTCTGTTTTATTATTGCCTCCTAAACAGTTTTGTATTTATTTTGTTTGCTTTGTTCTTTTAAAACGTAAAAACAAATGCAGCTTTTATTATTTGCCCCGTTGAAACCTGTTTTGATATTCATGATATAATTTTGAGTATAGTTATTTTCATTGATGTGGATTAATTCTCTCTCTTGGAAATGTAAACGTGAGGTCAGAGGTCAAAGGTGACGGGATATTTGGATGCAAACTATAATGTGATATTTAGAATCCTCATATTCCAGCATTATTTCCTACATCCTGCCAATACAAACAAAGGTACCCTAATCTAAAGCAGTTTTAAAGACAAGTTTGACCTTGAAGAAGAGGTCAGAGGTCAGCTGTGATATGATATTTGAAATCTTTATATGGTACTTTCTATATGCTGACAACACTGGTAACAATCACAGTCCGTTTTGGAACAATAAATGATGAAGCTGACCTTGAAGACCTCAGTTGTTTGAATGCAAAATTTGAATAGACAGTTAACATGACCTCTGACCCCTACAAAGCTTTATCAGAATTCAATCAAAACCTTTGCATGTCTTCCTGTCTGTAAACACAATGGCTGGAAACGCTCCCACAAACACGACCTGCCCGGTGGAGGCGACTAATGATCGCACAAAGCTGTAACTGTACAGCCTGAATCACCTGAATTTACCTCGATGATGGTGACACAGCCTCTAAAAATAAAAGGAAGGCGCAGGAGCACAGGAGGATACTGTCGGTGCAGGGACTGCAGTCAGAGCAGTGCAGGGAGGAGAGGTGAATGCCAGATGAGCCTATCGTATTAGTCTCAAAGGGCTGCTTACATAATGATGCCTTCAAGGTAAATAAAAGTCATTTGCAGGTTCTTCGAGTGAAGCAGAGAAAAGTGGATGTGGTAGGAAGAGACTGAGAGACTGTGAGCTCATTATGTCCATAGATATTCTTTAATATCATGATTGGATGGACATCACTTCAATTAGCAGCAATATAAAGGCTGCAGTTATCGATATTAGAATTGATTAAATGACATTAAATGTGATTAAATGTGAAAGCAACACATTTTCTGCAGATAATGACCAATAACCACAAAGGTGGTAATAATTATATGCTTAACTCAGCTTTCATCTGTTACCAGCTTTCCTGTCAGTCACACGCCTCCCCCCCCCCCCCCCCCCCCCCCCCCCCCCCCCCCCCCCCCCCCCCCCCCCCCCCCCCCGGTCACCA
>VUQJ01045636.1:6378-18003 GCA_015108635.1 Andinoacara biseriatus
GCACACAGACAGAGACACACACACGCACACACACTCACTAGGTTTACTCTCAGGGGAAGATCTAAGTGAGTAGATTTATTCATTCAATGGGTTCTGAATCACATTACAGCAACACAGCAGTCACATATGCCAAAGTCTTCAACAGCTGACCTCTCTGGGGAGTGTTCACCCAAAGGTTAGCATTATATCCCTACCAAATGAATTATGATTTTTCACTAAATCTCTTCCTCAACTTCCACTCCAGAGCAATTATTTGTGAGTGCCAAATGCCATTCACAAAGCCCTCATGTTGGGTGATATTAGGCAGATCTCAGAAAGCCTTTTTCATGTGCATTTCACAGAAACTTCAAACACCACTGAGGTCCACATCATGAACCCAAGCAGAGTTGGGTGATACTGAATGAAAATAGTATAGTATAATTGAGTAACAAGATAAAATACCTTCATAGATTAAAAATAGAATTGCAGTAAAGCAGCCCTGTCTATGTGTTTAAATACAGACCACAGTGGTTTAATGCCTTATTTGTGCAATGTCAACACAAAGGGAAGAAATGAGAACCTCATGTATAATATTGGTTTGTAGCCGATAATAAGCAAATCCAGATACTTGCAAACTATGTTTACACTAAACCAATGGTGTTAATGTTTATATTCAACATAATTTGGATGTTTTTTTGTTTTTTCACCTAGTGAGAAATATTGTCGCTGTCAGAATTTCCTGATGTAATTCCCCTCTTGGCTGTCCTTAATTACAGTCTAAAGAACATGATGTGCAGCACAATAAATCAAGATATGCATACAGTATAAGTAGGATGGAAAAAATAGCGTTGACAAAGAGTTGACAAATTTATATTCATCCTATGTCCTAAACTCAACCAATGTGGATATATGGTAATGAAAACATAGTTCTGGTGCTTTTATTTAAGCCAACAGAGAAGCCAACAAAAGGAAAACAAAGCACTCTTTACCCAACTCAGACTTGTTAGTTTGTGTTTGCAGCTGCAGCAGAAATACTACAGTGATGCTGCAGGTCGCTAGATCTATTTCACCCTTAGGCTGCATCAAGAGGAAATCCAGGTTCTTCGTGAAACAGATTTGGTCTGACCCTGTGGATGTTTAGTGTGTGTGAGATATAAACCCAACTGGTCCTCACAAGCTTCTTTGCCTTAAAAAAAGGCTCTGTGATTCGCTGTAATCCCGTAATAACCTTTCCACTGCTCCCCTTTTGACACAAATGTTTGCCCACTGTTGTTATGTTATCCCTGGACATCTGGAAAAGTTTAACTGATTTTTCTTTTCTCCACCGTAATAACATCCACAGGCACAAACACCTTTATTACTTTAGAAAACTGGGAGATTATAATCAAAGCTTCCTGGTCACGTTTGGTTTAGATCTATAGGTGTTGTTTAAACAAATAATCACACCTAACTAGGCAGTTTTTATGCCTCCATATGCCTTAAAGAGTGGCTGCATGTACTTTGACCCATAACACTCAGTTGAGCATTTGAGCGAGGCTGGAAAAAGTACAGTATGTAGATGCATGCTGGTGCCACAGAGCAGCCAGCCCCAACAATACATCAAAGTTTAATATGGAATAATAGCACTGCTGACAGCTCTCATAAAATCGCCCCCTTCCTAAGCAGACGATTTCTCTGCCAGATAATGGCTCTGATCTGGGCCTCGTGCCCCGCTCGCATTCACCACAGCCTCACCTGTTCATCCCAGGTTGCGCAATTGCACCTGTGCGTGTGTGTGTGTGTGTGAGTGTGTGTATGTGTGTTTGTGTATGTGTGTGGGTGAGTGCATGTGCTTGTCTGGACCAGCTGCTATTGTTTTTATCCCGCACATCCCTAGGTGAAGATTGGCAGGGTGTTTCCATGGCAGAGAAAAATGAAGCTTTGATATTTTTTAAGAGGCTGTGACAGACACAAGACTGAACACTTTATATCCCAGTTTGAAGAGTTGCTCAGATGCAGGAGGAGTGATCGACCTCGGGATGAATTATGGATACCACATGTCCAAAGCTGGAGCCCACTCTTGTGCCAGAGTGCTTCTCAAGGATGGGTAATTGAAGTGTGCTGCTAAAGGATGCTAATATTACATAGAGAAGGCCACAGCAGCTCTTCTAGTGTGCTGAATGAAAATCGTAAGTAGCTTTTGGTTGTTGAGGTGTATTGCCTGTTGCGCGAGCAGTTCTTGAAAATATGCATCTGCACCCATAAATGCAATCAAAGCTCACACTTCCCCACCCTATATCAGTCAGATCCAGTTCTATATTCACTGCTTCCTGCAAGTGCACACACATAAACACACACACACACACATACACACACACGCAGGCTTTCTCTGTCTCACTCTCTATGTATCTCTTCTTTCTCAGACACACACACACACACACACACACACGCACACAGATGCCTGAGAAAGCAAAAGCCTACTGAACTGGAAAAGCGTTTGTCTCAAGATGAAAGGCTTCACACCCACTGCCTACATGCAGAGCCTTCTCCGACACCTTCCCGCGACAGCGCATACTGTAGCAGAGGCTTGTGCTACGCAGGCACACTCCAGCTAGCATCCCTCCCCACACCCATCAACGCTGCAACACACTTGCATCCCTTCCTCTCTTTCGCTCCATTTCTTTCTCTTCCTCTGTCAATGGAGTTCTGGTACTACAGTAGCAGCCAGGGAACAGAGAGGTGTATACACGGCATGACTTGAACGTTGAGAGGGATGAGCTGCCATGAAAGCCCGAGGCATGGCAG
The DNA here is from genome assembly GCA_015108635.1 of Andinoacara biseriatus. Lineage (NCBI taxonomy): Eukaryota > Metazoa > Chordata > Actinopteri > Cichliformes > Cichlidae > Andinoacara > Andinoacara biseriatus. The sequence continues at coordinate 9,142 of VUQJ01045636.1, forward strand.
CCTTCTTTTCCCTGTCGGCTGATGTAGCACGGTGGGCTCTCAGGCGTGGAACACGCTTAGCTACATGCAGGGTGTGAAAAACGACACTGACCATGATGCTAGATAATTGCTTCCCATTTTGCTCATGTGCTGAGAGCCTCAGACAAAAATAGCATGTCGCTGTAATGAATGTGCTGGGAAGCATGGGAACCATGAGTGCTGTGGCCACGGATCGATACAGAGTGGACAGCATCTTGTGAGCATCAAGTCTACACAGTACCTCACAAACACAGTCTGTACAGGACCTAGCAAAATATAGCCTATAAAGTATCTTACAGTGTATATCCTTAGGCCTTTATCCTTCATAATGTAGTCCATATAGGATGTCAGTAGGCTAAATCTTATAATAAAAGGTCCATATCCAGCAATATGCACCTTGTATGTGTATTAAATATCAATACAACCTGCCTGTGTGCTTTCTAAGCAGCTTTACTTGGTGGGTAGGTGATAAACCCAAGAATAGTCTAGACATTTACACAGGCCTAACTGTTGTTTTTTCACACCATAATGTTACCTGCATCAAATCTGCAGATTGTCTAAACTCCCCCCCTCAGGATCAATTTACTCCCATGAACCGCCGGAGAAGATATGCCCTCTCCCTGAGTAAATGTCCCGTCATTGTGTTTGTTCCAAATTATAGACATTTGAGGTCCACAGTAGAATTGATATATAGTCCAACAATGGCTCCAGAGATGCAGCAGCACTTTACGGAATTTTACTGTGACAAGGCATCAAGCCCGAGCCCCTCCAGAGACCATCCACGCATCTGGGATCTGAGTTCCCCTCATTGATGCGTACAACAATTACAGTCCTCATTATCATCACCACAGGAGGCACGCATGCATATATGTGTTGGTGCTCTAATAATTATATAGCACTTGGTTCAGATGGAATACATCAAGCAATGAATGAACCCCTCCACCTTACAGAACATGTGCCATGCATACCTTATATTTCATAACAACCACAAACAGTCACCCATACATCCAGGATCTCTATCACTCAGCAGCAGCTCAACACATGAATGCCCATCAATAAAAACCTCTTCACATTTCATCTCTTATAAGCACACAGCAAGGTGAGGCAGGGTGGAAAATGATCAATCTAAGCTAGAACCCACGTTCAACTTTATCATAAAAGCCATGGCAGTACAATAGCAGACAGTATAACCACTGCAGTGCAGTACTGTATACAACCAGGTGCTGATATTTATTCTTGCCTTTCAGAGCCCACACAAGGCTAACCATGCTGGGTAACTGATCAACTACAGCTGCCTGCACAAGCCCAAGGCACAGAGAGAAAGAAATACAAAGCAAAGGGAGACAACCAGCGACAAGACTGGCCGCTCCTGTACTCACCAGCACTGGCAGAACACAGCAGAGACACCAAGAGCACAATCACCAGCGTCAGGATCTTCACATTCATTTCTGCACTCCCCTCTGGCTCTCCGCTAGTCACTCACTGATATACTGTAGTGGTGTGTGTGTGTGGATGGGAGGGAGTGAGAGAGAGAGAGGGAAAGGGAGAGCAGTTGAGCAAGCAAGAAGGAGAGAGAGAGACTGTTTGCTCCCCTGTGTGTGTGTGTCTGTGTGTGTCTGTGTGTGCGTATGAGAGAAGTGAGTGTGTCAGTTTGTGGGAATGCGTGTGTGAGTGTGTATGGCTTGTGGTGGCTCCCTGACTGTGCCTGTGTATTTGTCTAAATACGTATTTGTGTATCAGTGTGTGACAGCGCCACTCCAAGACTGAAGGCACGTCTTTATCTGAGCTCTCCCACAGAGGTGTGTGTACGTGTATCTCTTCTTTTCTTCTGTCAAAGAAACGGCAGTGCGAGTTCAGCGGAGCTGTGAATGTGCTGAAAGTCAGCCTGCGGGTCTGCCTGTCGGTGTGTCTCTGTGAGTGCGTGTGTGACTCCTGTTTGCCTTGGATAAGAAGACTAGTTGGTCATGTGGCTTATGTATCATTGACTCCGTGGGTCACGGAAAAGCCCCCCCTTGCTCCACCGCCACCCCTTTTCCACAAACATGCAAGTGCACACGGCTGAGGAAGGAGAAGGAGGAGTAGGGAGGTTAAGGGTGTGGGGTGGGGGGCACATGCAGGTTTATGATAATACCCAAACAGATGCTCTTGTTGAAAAGTCTTTGAATTGCAAAAAGGGCCGCTTGCCAGGAATCCACAAATCAAAATACCAGCTTATGAGGGGAAGTAGATGAAAGAAGGGAAGGTGTGAGATGAGGTTCATGCTTTCCTGCTTTTGTGTCTACTCCAGCTGGATAGACCTTTCTTCCTCATACTATTCTTTGCCCTGGCAGTCGTGTCTCACCAAAGGTACGGCTTAAATCATCGGTGCCGTTTGAAGTTAGCCTGCGTGACACTTGGAGTAAATGCAGGAAAAAACTTATCAGAATCAGCCTGATTCCATCTCTTGCATTTGTTTCATTACCCCTGAAGTCATTTGTTTTATTTATTTGCACAGATTATATTCTTTCTGTGAACAAAAGCTGCAAGACAGGCAACGCCTTGCGTGACTACAAAATAACTTTTTTTTTTTTCATCCGTTTATCAGACAATAAACAGGAAAGTTGCATTTCATGCTGTGAATTGTGAGAACTATAAGCAAGTGCTGGAACTTTTCTTATCGTGTTTAGCCATAGAACAACATAAAGGCGACAAGTTCTCTGTAACCTCTTAGGAATATAATAATTCAGGAAGGGCCATAAATTTTGTGCGTTTTTTATTGTACGTACAGAATATTTAAATACTACAGTAATCATGCTGTAGTAATACCCGGTACAAGGAGCACAGGGATCTGATCCAGTAACACTCAGCACAAGATTTACAACCTTAATGGTAAAATACTTGTTAGTGAATGAAGCTAAAACATGCAATCTTAAACATGATTATTTTGGTAAATATTGTTTATGTAGGGTGAGTTTATGACAAGCCCCCAAGAGACTGCAGTGGCACATGATAGATGGACCTACTTTGCTCACAACTTCCAGAGACAACCCCCTCCAACCATAATCTTCTACACAACCTCTTTTCTGTGTGTTGTCACTAAACAGTCACTTTAGTGGTGGTGTGGACCTGAGAGAAGGGGCCCCGTGACCCTCAACTCTTCGTCTCCTGCTTCACACAGCCTTGCCATTGTCTCCCCGAGGCCCTGGGTCTCAGAGGGCAACATGTCCATGCCACCCACTTGAGATCCAACAACAAGAGCACCTTCCATTTTTACATGCAGCACTTGAAGCCTTCACTTCATGTGAAGCAATCCTCTCACCTCGGGGGTGGCCAAGCCCCTGGGGCTAAAGATGCTTATCCAAGCCTGTCCTTTTTTTAGCTGAAAGATAATTCTCCAAAGTGCCTTGAAAAGAATCTGTTCACAGCATTTTCTCAGAGGTGCTCACAGATCACTGACAGAAAGAATGGGCAATTTTTTTTTCAGTTGTACATAATGAGAGATACTGGGGATTATAGCGCCATTACGAGCCCACTTAGTAGTTAGGAGTAATTCAGAATTCGATTTAATACAACATTCAAGGATAATTTCAAATCTTTGTGGGATAACTGGCTGCGTAGTTCTTTCAAATTAACAGCTAATACAGGTTTCAAAGCTGAAACTGAGGCAGATGTCCAGAATGTGCAGATGCTAACCATCATAATTCATGACTGTGGATTTACTTGTCATTAAAATGTAGGGTGGATAGGAATAAGAACGTGTGAGACATTATAAAGTTGGCAGCACGGGCTCAAACATTTGCACTCTATTAGCTTTAATTGTCTTAGCTTGAAGCAAAGCCTGTAATGAAAATGTAACAGATGGTGTTTCCTTAGAGTGTAGCAGTGGACTGTGTGCCAGTGGAGTATTGCAGTTCTCACATCCAGGGATATAGAGCGAGTCCTGGCAGCACAACACTTGCAACAACAGTCTGAGGGCAGCAGAACTTCCACATGTGTCTCAACACGGGAAACACTTGGCTGTTTACAGGAAGGTTTTCATAAAGGAATGCTGTGGATGGTTGGATTCAGTAGCTGCTGACGACTTTTCCTGATTCCTGAGTTTTTAATAACAAACAGACATTCCTAAGATAAGTGTACCATGGATGATGGAGGAGGTATCTTTCAAAGATTAGTCACCGTGTGGTGCAGAAACTGTCAACAGGTGGCCTCTCAGCTGTGGCTAAATTAGTCGCCTGAGCTCAGAAAAGATTTGCTGCATTATTTACTGTATTCACAATTAATGTGTTTCCTGTTTACCATCCGCTGCTATATAAAGACCCAGATATCTGAAATGTTAATGAAATGTGCGGATGTTTGTTTGTATTGTTGTTGTTTTTTTGATCATTAAATAAAGTGAGCCCAACACTTCCGCTTCCATTTTAGAGCATCTTATCAGATGCAGCGCACCTTTATTAAAATGGTAAACAAATCAAACTCCCATCATAACAGTCATCGTCTTGACTGAATGTCAATGTGAGATCAGGGTGAGATTGCTAATTGGCTTCTTGGGAGCAATCAGCAAGGAGGGAAGAAAGTGTGACATCCTCATAAAAGAGTCTAAGCTCTGTTTTGCTCGTCTTGTGATCCTTCCCTCAAGCGGCCCGTGCTCTGTATCATGAAATGTCAAGAATCAGAGGCTTGGTGGATTAACTTATCTGCCTTTAATCGTGACATTGTCAGAGGCAAGTTTAACTAAGAAATGTTCTCGTTTCACTGGAGCCCTGTGAAAGACAGGGCAGCAGTTTTCTCCCAGTCTGAGATTATCATTCTGCTGTATTTCCTCACATGCATGCACATTTTCTGTAATTTCATACTTGCATGAAATGAGTTCCCCATACTCAATAAACGACTATAAAGAACTGCTGTAACACTGAAATACAGCATTTGCTTAACTCATTTTTTATGCAGATAACGCAGTGAACCATTAAGTGTCTGTCTTCCAATGAAGAAATTACGATAGACTCGAGGTCTTTTTATCGCTAAATTTGGACACTTGCTGAGGTTTATCTCCTCTAATGCTGGTCAGACTGTGAACACAGTCATGAGAACAATCAGAAACCCTTGAGAGAAAAGCAATTTACACAAAAGTAATCATATAAATACAAATTGATGTTTCGCCTTTCTCCTCTTTTTTTCTTTCTAATAAATCCAAAATAACCAGAAAGAAATCATAACCATTTTTTATCAGGAGCTTCCAAATACTTGGGCTCTTTTTTCCCCCTTGAGTTGACCAGACAGGTTATCCCCTTGTCTCTAATGCTGGGGTGTTGCGTGATTTTCAGACAGGTATCTCTATAATCAGTCTGATATGGCTCATCAGTCTTTACAGCCAAAGTTGCCAACAGATTGAAGAAAGATATGTTGTGAGATTCCCCGGAGCAGACTGCAGATAAAAAGGCAACTTTTTTTATTTTCAGGGAGCTCTTTTCACCGTTGCGTTTATTAATCACATTGATCCTGTCAGGTGGCTTCCATCTCGGCGGATTTGCAGGTTCGGAGGGCAGAGTTTTATGCTGTGATGTTGCACCTGTGCGATGTCTATTTTTAAAGAACTCTGTTCACACCGCGGAGTGGCGATTCAAATAATGTGGAAATTATACATAGATTTATCACTATGGTTTGCCGTATCAAACTCAAAGCATGTACAAAACAGGCTTTGCACCCTCATCATCCTGTCAGCCACAGATTCCCCATAGATACGGTTAACAAATAAGGGAAACCCTTTGAATGGTCTGCACTCTCCCCCGTCTAATCAGCAATAAAAATCTACTGAGGATTTTTCTCCAGGTGGTAGCCTGTCTGACATCACCCTCGGGGCAGATGTTTCACTGCTACTGCTGAATGCCTCTTCAGCAGACAGAAACGATCTTAAGTATGACTCCTCACCTTTAACTTTGCTGTACATCTTTGCTGTTGATGTGTACTGGTATGTGCTGCAGAGAGGAGGACTCGGTGGCGGCACGCCAGACTTTTACATGCTCCCATGATCTTGAAAATACCAATCATCTGGCTCCTGAGTGCACTATTCTTCAGGAGTGTTGTTTTTCTCAGTGCACAGAAGATATTGCAATCATCCACCCGTTCTTCATTGTAGCAGAGGATCAAACAGAGTCAAAACACACTAAATGGAGAGGACGTTGAATCAAAAGTGGGTAACTGCTCTCTTCCTTTCTAATATTGTTGCACTTATCAGAAGTTGGATCTGTCTGAACAGTGGCATGTAGTTTGGAAATGGCTGATTTATTTCTTATGGATGGTGTTTTTCTTCTTCCTCTTCTTCTTCGTCTTCTCTCTTTTTGTTAACTGCCCAGGACAGAGCATGCCACGGCTTGGTCTCGCTGAAGTCAGAGCAATGTGACTTGACAGATGAGCGATAAGGAGATGTTTTTGGGGAGGAGAAGACAGACTCTGAAAACAGACATTAGGTGTCTTTGAAAGCTCACAAAGCTTTAGTCTGTACTGCGAATTGATGGCGCTAAAGATCAACTCCTGCCGGAACGCAGCTCATTGAACCTTTCACTAAACTCATTTCCTTTTTCTTGAGGTCATGGGATGTTTTAAAGAGTAAGAAAAGTGCACCTTTGAAAGCAGCTCACTGTTGTTATGAAGACATTACTTTTCAGGCTACTTGTAAAACAAAAGAAACTAGCTTTTACTGTGCTGTACTATAGGCTATATGATTCTGTATTTTAGCTATTGCTGACAAATTTGCCCTAAACTGGCAGATTAATAATGAAAAAATTTAGGTTTAAGAACTGCCACATATCGCTACTTTCCTTCCATCTACCGAAGTTCAGGAAATGCAAAACAAAATAAAAGGTTTTACTGACTCTGCTTGAATAGCTTTAAGTGACTTACAGTTCAAAATACTAATTTCTTATCATATTTTCCATCTTTGTGCAGTCCCTCAGTTTATCGTGTTTCTGAAACTAGATGATTTATTTCCTCTTCCTTTAAGTCAGCTTCCTTATTAATGGCTTCCCCTTGCAAACGGAATATTGGAATAACTAGTGGGCGGGGCTTCTGAGATGTCCATATTGGGGACATCCACTCTCACTGACATCATACAGATTACAGAGTTGAAAAAAAACCCCTCAAAACACAGCATTTAGTGCATGCTAAGTTTCTGGCTAACATGTTTTGCAATGATCCAAATACAGAGCCTAAATGCAGCTTTGCAGACTATCTTCTACATGTTGGAGCTGTGTGCCATCACCGGGGAGCGGTGACAAAAATATATGGTTCTTCAGGCTGCCATGAAGAAGACCAAAGTTATACAAAGAGCTGAAGTGAAACCAAGTGTTAAAACCAATTTCATGCTGCTTTTTTGATCTTTGATGTTTTATCAACCTTCTCCCTCTACGTGGTGAACTCTGCTGTCACTCTCTTCCCTGTTCAGACTCACCTTTTGACAGACAGCATCGTCCTAGTCATGCTGTGCCCTGTTGGTTTATTGAAGGGCTGCACACAAGCACATGTACATACTCATAATCTAGCACTCTGTGTAGCCAATGGTTAATATGAGCTGCCATCACTGTATATATGAGAGAATACAGTCGGTCCATATTAGTTTCAGTTGGCACATATAATAACAGCCTCTGGCAGCACAACCCATCGTCTTGTCACCCTAGTTGAAGCATTTAATTACTGGTTTCTGTTTTGTGTAGGACTGCATATATTAATGTTCATCTATATACAATTTTAGCCTATTAAACATAGAAACCATTTTTAGGACTTAGGGTCAGTACATGCTTTAAATCAGACTAAAAACAAAAAAGTAAGGGTTTGCAGACAGTTACTAGCCATGAATGATTAATACAAAACATAAAATATCAACAATATAAAAAAAGGAAAAGAATACCCAAGTAAAAAAAAAAACAACTGTTTAAATAATGCCTGAAAGACTGTTGATCAGTTTTATGAAATCTAAACTATATGTAAGATGCAAGTAGGCCTGGAGAGAGAAAACAGAAGCTCAGAAGAATTCTAACTTTTTAGTTGTAGGCTGGCTGGCTACTGTTTTGACTTCACCTGACTGTCTTGTCTTGTGCTTAAACACAATAGCCTGCATATAAGAAATGGATGTAACAACGCCAACCATGGGTCTGTGAACTCTGCACTTTGAATCCTCAAGTCTAGCAGTGCACCAGTTCCCATGTTGCAGCCAGCAGTTAATATATTTATTTAGACTGAAGGATGAAATGCTAGCCTATCGGTTAATGTTAATTAGCCTTTTTCTTAGCAAGGTGAAGTGATAGATTGCGTGCTGGGGGCATCACATAGACACAGTGATGCCTGGCTAGTGGCCCAGTCAGCACCTAACTTACATTCAAGGTAGCCCCGCCCCTAATAGTCACAAGCTTTAAGGACTAGCTTTACTAAGTGAGACACATTGGCTGCTATCACAGAAATGTTGGAAGTTGAAAGTTCTGTTCTGCTAATTGTGCCGTAATTTATTAACAAGAATGCAGTTAGTTTAATTCAGTAGTGACCGGCATTTTACCAAGAGCGACATAAATTAGCAGGTCAAAAATAGCACACCTGATGAGGGTGTATGAGAGAGCAAGAAATATACTAAACAAAATAATACGATGTAAACACAGGATTTACACATGTATTTATTTCAGTGAGAGGCAGCTGAAAGAGACACACTATGTTATTAATATAAGAAATTAAGAAAATTAAGAAAGATTAAAAATTAAGAAAATATTACTTGCTTAATATTTACTGTCTCATCCTCAGCTGTCACTGTGTTGATGAAGATATCCTGTTCCACATGCTTAAATGCACCCCCCCCCCCCCCCCCCCCCCCCCCCTTACTTCCTC